>JARYHS010014146.1:0-21000 GCA_031002005.1 Vandiemenella viatica | reverse complement strand
GAGGTACAGCACCCATCGAAATCAGCAATTGCAGAACATTGTCTAGAGACCCGGCATACTATCAAATATGAGGACACTGGTACTGTGTACACAAGGAAACCATTGAGATCCTGTTACAGAATAACCTCATCAACAAAGACAGCAGGTTTCAACTCAGCCAAGCATGGATCCCAACACTGAAGTTGCTCCAGAAACACCAGAGCCAAGGCACAGTACGCGACGGAGGTAGAATGCAGACTGAAGATCCCCGCTTAACACGTCGGAGTGTACCACCGCCACCACCACTGACGAAGCACCACGGCGGGAGTGGAGGGGATGGGTCGAAGGGTATAAATTGCACTCCGGCAGGTCCAGCCCAGCAGTCACGTCTTGGACTGCGCTCCTCACACCGGTCAGCAGACGCAACCTGAAGATGATGGCACATTTTGCCGTCAAAAATTCACTGTACTATGAAAAATTCATCTGGCCGTATGCCAGACAGATCTTCAAACAATCGACCCAATATTCACGTAGACAATTTCATATATGATTATTTCCAATTGTTAAAAACATCATTATGTATAATTTGTCATGGGCTTAAATTGATGAAAGTAAGGGACATATAACTCTAGTTTTCATATAAAATTTCTGCTTACAAGATACAGGCACTTGTAGTTTAAAAAAAACTGAAATCAAAGCCTGAATCACAAATATTAAATAGGAAACACTTATCTTACCTTCTCTGTGAAGTTCTATTAGTGTTCTTATGAATCTGTAGTTTACTCTCATCTTCAAAAACTTCAGAGCTTTGAGTAGAAATAAATAATGGAGCAGAAACAGCTGAGACATGGTGGAAGACGTGTTTCGTTAGGGAGCTCCAAGATACAAATGTCTGTGCACAGAATACACAGGCAAGTTCCAATGCTGATGGTGCTTTGAACAAGGATCTGAAACAAATAGCACCAACAACTTTAGTTCCATTACTACAAAGAAAATGGATAAAATTAATACACAAGCATACCAAAATAGCATAAATGTCACATGAAATATGACTAAACAATAAAACTCCTGAGACCTTTATATAAATTAATATACCACTTCCTTCACAGTAACTCATTAGCAACTCATAATACATATCTCTATTGTAACATGCACCATCAGACAGTCATTAAACATTGCATCTGTCTAGTGCATTCATAAGAGAAGAGTCTATGTAACAAATATTTTTTTTTACTTATGGCTTTATACCAATTGACTTCGAAGTCATTAGAGGCGGTATAGGATTAGGCACAAGGAACTGGAAGGAATTTAGCCATGGCCATTTGAAGGAAAGCATCCCCACATTTGCCTGGAGTGATTTGGGGAAACCATGGAAAACCCAAATTTGTACTCCAGGATGGGGATTCGAACCGGCGTCCTCCTGAATGTGAGGCCAGAGTGTTAACCGCTCACCCACTACGCACAGTATGCAACTAACAAAAGCACATGAAGCGAAAGGGGATAAACCTCAACCAATATGGGTTTTATGTTTCCAGATAGACAGAATGCATATAATAGAAAAAGTTGTCATTTTTTTGGACATCTTGAGAATATGGAATATTTCAGGGGATTCCTGTTGCCACCTTGTAATAACCAAAAATGGCAATCACTAAGCTTCTGACCAGAGTATAACCACAATGCTCAATTTGATATCCAGTATGCTGGGATCGAGGACTGGAAACAGCACACGGATACTCCAGACAACACTGGAACTGCTAGGACTAACTGCCTTCACCAGTGAACGTTTGTTGTACTGAAGAGAAATTTTTGAACAGAGCTGAGAACAGCAACATAGGATTTAGCAATCTCAGCGAAGGTTGTAGTTGTGTTTAAGTTTGGTTCATCAATGTAAAGACTTAATACAACCAATAAGAAGAAATCCAGTATACAGGTGCATTAGCTCTTGATTGCAGGAGCATTTAAATTTTGAAAACTAAATGCAAGAAGACAACAGGAAGAGCAAAGGATACCATAAACAAAAGTAATAGTGTTAATCACAATATACAAAATTCTCGAATCCACATAATAAGGGAAAACCGAGAATTGTGGGTAAGTTGTGATGCTTCTGGCTTTGCAGTTCAGGAGAAAACAGATTGGAATCCCCCAAGGAGCCGTCTAAATTTCAGTTTTCTATGGTTTTTCAAAATAACTCCAAGAAAAAGGCAGGATGGTTCCTTCAGAACTATCATCACCCAATTCCGCCTCATTCCTTATCCCCAGACCTCTCTCACCTCTAATGATTTCAACATTGATGAGGTGTGAGGCCCCAATCAAACAAAAAATTGAAAGGAATCACAAAATCCATATTTGTATATTATTAAGTCCCCAGAATCTTTCTATACTATAGGTCCAACTAAAATATTTTATCACAACTGAAATAGAATTTATCACATGGGATCTTTTATAGAATCACCATAATAAGTAGCTCCATTGTTCTCTAAGCTAATCATATCTATTCATCAAACAGAATTGTCAAGAAGAACTTATTGACTGTTTCCTACACTAGATTATGTTCTAAATTGAAATCAATAAACAAATTATTTTTCAAAGGAATTCATTTTCTGTCTTGCAAAATTGTGTCCAAACAATAAGTACAAGTCAAACATGAAAAAGGAGTCTTGAAAAGAAATACTGAAATAGATTACATTTTGGTTGGAATAGACACATGTTAAAGTGGTCCATGTTGTGTACAACATGCTGTTTCCTTTCCTGTATGTTAGTCTGGATGCACTCTGAGAGTGTGAGTGACTGATGACTTATGCAGGTACATATGAGTCGGTGAGTGCTTATGTGTATGTTGAAGTCTGTTGCATGTCGTCAGCCCACATAATTTGATATGTATGGGTGAGGTAGAGACTATGTGTGTTCAGCGTAAGTGTGAATGTGTGTTGCTTTGGTGGTTGGGATGGTTTGTGTATTTTTTTATCTGCTTAACGTCTCTCTAACAGCGAGGTATTTAGAGACGGTAAAGGATGGGGGGGGGGGGGGCAAGGAATGGGAAGGAATTCGGCCATGGCCTTTTTGAAGGAAGCATTCCGGCATTTTCCTGGAGTGATTTGAGAAACCATGGAAAACCTAAATCTAGATGCCAGGACAGGGATTTGAACCGCCGTCCTCCTGAATGTGAGGCCAGAACGCTATCCATTACACCACCACACTCGGTGGGTTTGTGTAGATGACTTTTTCTTCTGTGTATATGATGTGATAATAGCAGATTGAACAACATGAAGAATATTTGGACTATGAAATTCAGTGTTTTAATTTCTTGGAATCCTTTGAGAGACTTTCTAAATAGATGCACTATCTCAAATGTATTAACCACTGAGAGATCAGGCTGATCTATGAAAATAGAATGAGGACAAAACATAGGTGAATTCAATTACTAATACTAGGAGGGAGACGATTCTAAGCAAATCTGGATGTAAAGCAAAACTTAAGCAACAAAGTGGTGGATGGAAATAATTCATCATCGTTCCTAGAACATACATCATCATGCTAACTGTGGTAACACAACAAACAACATAAGAAATTTAAATGGACACTCACTGTCTTCCATACCCCACTAAAGATATTCCTACTTGGGGGTTGTACGATTTTGCTTATCATGCCGTCTTCTTTTACAGCATGGATGTGAATCCACGCTCCAATTAGGAAACCACATTATAAACTACTCCACCAACATGAACACTAGTTAAAAAATTAAATTAAGTATTTGTCTATAAGCACTCATGAAATATACTAGTTTTTTTTTTTTGTTTTTTTGTTTTTTTTTTTTTTTTAAAATGGCATTTGGCCATGTTAGCTATTCAGCCAGCTCAATGTGTTTTTTCGTTTTTACAGTGTATAGATTTCATTCTAGTGTGATTGTTTTCTCTCTCTTGTAAGGACAACACAAGAAGAACACAACACTTAATTAAAACCACCCACGCCCTCGGCCGGACTCGAACCGGCGACCCCTGCAACGCGAAGCAAGCACGCTACCCCTACTGCTGCCAGGGTCGGCATACTAGTTTCTTTGTATTTATACATTAATATATTATTTGGCATATGCTTTATCCATGAAAATTTTTTATAATCTATTAAGTAGTGAAAAATATTTGTTGCCTTGGTTAAGTTAATAACATATATTATAAAGAAGACATTTCACGCCGATGGCTACCACCCTGATATAATCAGCAAGGTCACAACAGCTCACGATGCTCAACTATCACCAACTATCTCAGCACCGCAGAAGAGACCAGCAGACCAGCTGATGTCCAGTGGTGGAGTTACACTACGTCCACGGGGTGGACAGGCAACCAGTGGCTGCCTTCTACAAAGATATCCATCAGGTGTACAGGACATCCAGGAAGATCCAGATGTAATCGTGAAGGTAAATGATTGAGAGAGTTAAATTACAGACACCGGGTGTATACCAAACATCCTGCAGGTGTGGTGCAGGTGTATACAGCATTGAGACAAGATGCATCATCAAGGAATGGCTGAATGAATATATGAAGCTATTTTAAAAATAATGAATTCAGCAATCAGCTGTCGCACAACATTCAGCTGGTGCCGAGGACGTTACTTTATTCAGTCGCACCAGGCTTCAGCTTGGAAAGCAGACGGTGTCCAGGCAGGTCAGAGAAGAGTTTGAAATACAAACTAAGGCGCAATAATGCACACTCAGATAGCAGGTTCTAGCTGAGCCAAATGTCGGTGGTGTCTGTTCTGGAAAATGAACTGATCAAACCACTTGCACTAGCGGTGGCAACAAGCGAGAGGTGCCTCCGACAGGTGGCAGATACGGCAGCAAGATGGCCAAAACGTCAAGTTTCACAAAATCAGCATAACTCCACTTGGAGAAATTTTATATTTTTCCTATATTTAGTTTAGAACCTAATTGGAATCTATTTTTGATGGCAGTGAAAACTACAGCAACCAGCATCACTTGGCCAGGACACTCAAACATTATTTACAATGACTTGTATATTTTTTGGTATATATATACTACTAAACTTAAGGATTACTTATGGCTTTACTTTATTTCCTTATGCCATTAAGTCATTGGAAGCAAAGAACATGAAGAAATACGACATTGGCCTTTTTTTTTTTTTTTTTTTTTTTTTTTTTTTTGTAGGAAACATCCGTGCATTCACCTGGAGCAATTTACAGAAGAAATGGAAAATCCAAATCTGAATGCCCAGAATCGAACTGGAGTACTCCCAAATGCGAGGGCCAGAGCATCATTATGGCTTTACAGCTGGTTGACAAAAGGTGATTAGAGGAAGAAAGGGACTGGTGGCAAGGGACAGAAGGATTCAGACACAGCATTTAGCTGGAGTGAAATTTGGGAAAACATGAAAACCAATCTCGAATGCTAGAAGGGGATTCGAACCAATGCCCTCTCAAATGTGAAGCCAAAGTGTTACTGACATCCACCATGCTTTATGCGATTCTGCCATGAGTCAACAAATTACATGTTTTGTCTCTCTCTTGGCCGTGACTGTTTCCGTATATGATAAAAGTAAATTAATCTGCAAAAACAGACATGATTTAAATTATTTTAACGATACCATAAAATTCAATTACTCAGCTACAAAAACATAAAACTTCAATGACACTTGTTATGCTAGTACTGAATTGTATCAGCAAAGGTAAACTATTCACCATAGAAAAATGATGTATGTTAGGTAGAGTAATCTACATTTAACACAAGTCCTGACCAGATTTTAAGTAACATTAATTTCTGCAACAGCAGCTTACTGTTTAGTAACAAGGAAACACCTTACCCATCAGGAACAGGTTCCATTCCTGAATTCTCTTGTTCGGCTCCTTCCAGCATATTCTATAAAAAAAAAGGAAATAATGATAAATACAGTATAATATACACATAAACTAGGAATATAGTTTCACCATTATAAATATGGAAAGTTCTTTACTGAAGCTTATTACCTGGTGATATCATAAAAACAAGCAAACAACATCAAATACTCAAGTCTCAAACAGTTGGTAAATTAAAACTTTTGTTAGTTTCAGAATATCATCTAAACACACTGGTCTAAGTAAAGGAAAATAATTCATAAAGGGCTACAAGAAACATCTTACTGGTCACTCATGTAGCCTTACCGATTTATTAATGGCACTGCAAAATTATTGTACATACTACAAGAATGAATTCTTTAGTTTTATATAAACATATATCCTAAATAATATAAATTGGTTAATTTTTTTGTTAGTGCTTCATATCTTGCCCACAATGTGATTATTAGCACTAGGAGATAATTATCATCATGCAATAAAGAAATGATCTCGCAATTCATTGAAGTGATTTTGGGGAACTGTGGAAACATAATCTGAGTGGCAGGGCTCAGCATAGAGCACAGCCTTACTAACAACTGCCTGAACATTACTGCTTGCCCACAAAGCTCATCCAGTCTGGTTGGAAACTTTCATTTAGCAGTTCGAGTACTTTTGCCAAAATTATTTGATACTTTATATTAAATAATTGGGAGGTAATTTAACAAACCGAGCGGGGCGGTGTAACGGTTAGCGTTCTCGCCTCGCATTCAGGAGGACGGCGGTTCGAATCCCCGTCCGGGCATCCAGATTTGGGTTTTCCATGGTTTCCCCAAATCACTCCAGGCAAATGCCGGGATGCTTCCTTCAAAAGGCCATGGCCGAATTCCTTCCCATTCCTTGCCCTCCTTGCCCTCCATCCTTTCCCGTCTCTAAAGACTCGATGTTAAAAAGAGATGTAAAGCAGTTACAAAAAAAAAAAAAAAAAATTAACAAATTCATCAGAGCTTACGTGGATGAATAAAAACAGATACAATTTACAACCACTGAGGGATTTTTTTATTTTTATTTATTTTCTGCTTGGAGCTTTATGGTTCACTGATAAACTCTGATCATGTTATTGTACACAGCTGCATAGTTGGCTACACATTCAGTAGAGAATATCACTGACTCAGCAGTAAGTCTCCCGAGGTATATTAATATCTGTGTCACTAGAGAACTGAGAGGAAACTCTCTCTGGGAGGAAAAACAACAAGAAAATCATACAGCTGACGGTAACTAATTTTTTAACTAATATCATAAAATAAATATAGAGTTATATACCTGCAGCATACATTGATTGTCAGTGGAATATCAAGAGGAAACTCCATCTTTGGTGTAATTTGGAGATATTCTCTGCAGGTCAATATGAAGTAATCTTCACAAGTTTTATTAAAAACTTAGCGACATGACAACAGAGTTTTTTTTTAACTGCTTTACGTCTCCTATAACACGAGGACTTTAGAGATGGGAAAGGATGAGGGGCAAGGAATGGGAAGGAATTCGGCCATGGCCTTTTTGAAGGAAGCATCCCGGCATTCACCTGGAGTGATTTGGGGAAACCATGGAAAACCCAAATCTGGATGCCCGGACGGGGATTCGAACCGCCGTCCTCCCGAATGTGAGGCCAGAACATTAGCCGTTACACCACCACGCTCGGTGACAACAGAGTAGGTCATCAGACCAATGTGTTGTCAATGCCTATACAGGCACAATGTTAAGTTGAACAGTACACAAAATTGTAAGGAGAAAAAAAACAGTGGTTTTCAGAGACTGATTAGAATTGTTAGTGTGATCTCAGAACTGTTTATTTCTATCAGCTGTGAGTTCACGAACTATACTTGTGTCTCAAAGCCCCAACAACGACAGCAACACGAGTCGACAACTCAATGTGAACCACCACTGAAGCTGCAAGAGGCGAATAAAATCTCTGTCGCTATGAAATGGAACCTATCCACAATTCCCACACCTTGGTCTATGATTATGGCTCAGTAAATAGCACAATACTAATTATAATATTCAGTATACACCATGAAACAGAAAAGAACTGCTACATTGTATATGCACATACATCTCAGCAGAAATATTTGATTATTAATTTTTACCTTAACGTCTTACTAGCTACTAATTAAGGATCGCGAATTTCATAGGATCACCACAACAATAATAGAATAAATAGAAAACAGAAAGTGTCAATGGAGAATTTTAAGGCTGCCTTAAGAGGTCCATTTTTTCTGAGTGGAAATTAATCAGATGTGGGGTACCTCAGGGTTCTATATTGGGGCCACTATTGTTTTTAATATATATAAATGATCTACCCTGTGTTTCATCTAAAAAACTCAAAATTTGTCCAATTTGCAGATGACACAAACATAGGAATTAAAACACTCCAGATTTATCTACAGAATATATTTCAAATTATGTCTTTGAACTGATTAATAAATGGTTTACAGCTAATGGCTTGTCTTTAAACTTTGATAAAACTCAGTATATGCAATTCAGTACATCACACAGAGTAAACCTGACAAAGACATAAAATTTGCAGGTCAGTCCATTCAAGAGGTAGATAGTGTGAAATTTCTAGGTTTGTATATTGATCATAATTTAATTTTGAAAGTACATGTTTCTGACTTACTAAAGCGATTGGGAGCAGCCACGTTTGGCAATTCGTACAATTTCAGCTTTAGGTGAATCTCCGTATGAGGCAGCTAGTTTATTTTGCTTATTTTCACTTCCTCTATTGTCATATGGAATAATATTCTGGGAGCAATTCTACCCATAGAGACTAAAGTGTTCAGAGCCCAAAAGCGTGTAATAAGAATATGTGTGGCGTTTAGCAATAGAACTTCATGTAGAGAGCTGTTCAAGAAGTTAGGGATTTTTAACATTAGCATCTGAATATATATACACATTAATGTCCTTTGTAGTCACCAAATTATACTTGTTTGAAACAAATAGTAAAGTACACAATTACGCCACTAGAAGTAAAAATTGATCTTCACAAGACTTACAAGTCATTGTCATTTGTTCAAAAAGGGGTCCAATATTCAGGGATACATATCTTCAATATGCTCCCAACACATATTAAATGTCTAGTAGATGATAAGAATAAATTCAGGAAAAAATTGAAAGAATTTTTTAATTGACAACTCCTTCTACTCTGTAGAAGAATTTATTTCTAAGGTCTCTTAAAAATTAACTGCCAGTATCTTGTGTAAATATGGTTCAAATAATTAATTTACCATGTATGCTATGACTGTACATCTCCTGGTGTATGTATTAGTTTGTTATGTAATTGTTTATAGTACCATATATGTTACGACTGTACATCTTGTGGTGTATGTATTATTTTGTTATTTTTTTTTTTAATGTACCATATATCCTATGACTGTACATCTTCTGGTGTATGTATTATTTTGTAATGGAAGTGTTTAATGTACCATGTATACTATGACTGTACATCTAGTGGTGTACTTATTATTTTGTTATGCAACTGTTATCTGTAAATTGACATCTTTCCACATCCCACAGAGCCAGTCTCTTATATTGGGATCAATGGAAAATGAATGTATTGTATTGTATTGTAATGTTACTTGGACCAAAACGCAACTTGGTGTTTTAGAAAGATACACAAAAGAACACAACTCTCCCTAATGCAACACATGTAAACCTGAGCAGGAAAATTCTGATAGCAACCAGAAGACACTAACAAACTGAAATTTATCTGTGTGGTTTACACTGAAAAGTAAACTTTCTCACTTTTAGAAATAAACGTTTCATTTGGTGACAGTCTACTGACTAGCAAATATGTCATACATTTTGGCTACATTTTAAGAACTCCGTATTTAACCAATTTAAATTGAAAGTGGAAAGCAAGATATTCAATAAAATAACTTTCAAATAACTACAGATTACTGTTCCTCAACAGCTTGCGTCGTGTGCTACGTATTCTTCAATACAGCATTACAAAACATCAATAACCACAGACGAAAAAAGCGATAAAAATCATGGTACAATACATACCGACTCAGTGGCATATTAGTGAGAAATTCCCGTGCCTGCAGTACTTTACAGACGAAAGTGAAATTGAGCAATAACTATTATAATAGGAGGTTTCTTTCTTCTACTTGGCCTACCGATTTATCACAGTGAAACACTAATATATACCGTTACATTATCTGTAAATGAATTTCCTCATATATTTTCAGATGATCAATCACAACGTATTTAATGGAATCGCGAACACTACATGGTCCATTCATAAAGTTTAATGAGCAAAATGAGCTGATTCACAATTCTTCACAACCAAACTGAACAGCGGGCGAGTGAGAGGTGTGTATTGCTGTTAAGCTGTGCTGAGAGACTCCCTAAGCAGCTTTAAGCTGTGAACCTACCTCTTCCAGAATATATACGGCATTCATAGGCTCCATATCACCTCCTGCTGTCGTCTTGAGAGAGCAAAACACAATATAACTGCACAACAAAATAACTACGTCCCAAGTGAACAGCTGATAGGTCGTGCAACAAAGATGCTTTATGTTATAGTGTCAGAATTTCACTTTCAATTTCTGCTGCTCAAAAACAAAGATCATTGCTAACTAAATTCTAAATTGTTGTCCGTTCTCTCGTTCCATCGACATATGAAATTTACGGGTCCTTTAAGGATTATTTTTTTAAGTTATGCACCAAAATAAAGGCGTCAGTAAATCTAAAGATTTCAGAAATTCAAGATCCACATTACCTGGATTAAAATAAATTTTACGGCCATGCTTCTGAGGCAATATTCTTAGCTATCTAATTACCCCTTTCTTATTATGTTATGATTTTATTAACTTTGTGTGTAAAACTCATCCACCCATTTACTTTTTGCCATATACCAATTATAATTTTAAATTCCTTCAACGATTTTGGCATATTATTTATTAATTCCCTTGGTAATTTGTTCCAACCCCTGACTCCCTTGCCAACTAAATAAAATTTTCCCACTCCCTTATGCATAAAATCGAGTTCCACCTTGTGGTCATGGTCGCCTTTCCCCTTCCAAGCGCTATTACTAATTCCTTGACCAATATCCCTCCAAGCCCCATTACCGACGTATGCACTGTACATTCCCAGCACTCTCTTCACCCTCCAATGACTGCCAACCCAACTCCTTTATCATATCAGTTACTGACTTGGTCCTGTGATAATTTCCACCAAATAATCTAGCTGCTCTTCTTTGCATATCCTCCATTTGCTGTGTTTCATACGCAAAATGTGGGTTCCAAACTACACCTTCATATTCCGGCAATGGTCTAACGCAACTTTTAACCCCATTTCGTCGCATGTATGATCTAAGGAATAAGTGATCATGACGCAGTTCTGATGGATATTAGAGGATTCAGTGAACCAGCAGCCAAAACTGAAGGGGGAAATAGGTACAATTATAAAAAGGCACAGATTTCAAATTTGAATAGATATTTCAGAGAACGTTTCAGCAAATGGAAGGAAGGCACAAGTACAGTAGAGTCAGGTGGGAAGAGTTCAAGGAGATAATTAGAAAGGGGTAAGAAAAATTCAATCCAAAGCAGAATATAAAGAGAAGTAGAGAACCTGTGTACTTTAATGGGGAAGTGAGAAGGTTAAAGAGGGTGGTACCAAGAGAACATAACATAGTTAAGAGACAGGCAGGGTAGTAGGAAATATTTAAAACAACTAAACAAGAACTTAATAACAGCAAAGAAAGTGGCTAAAGATGGGTTTATGAAGAGTATTATCAGTACAGGAGGACCACTGACTGATGCATCTAGAAATTTCTATGGCTATCACAGTAAACTGAGGGGAAGGGAGGGTGTAGAGATGCTCATAGATAAGGATGGAGAAGTAGTTACTGAGGATTTGAAAAAGGCAGAGATTTTAAGTAACTGGTTTAGTGAGACATTAGGGACAATGAATCAAAAACGGGAAGGTCTAATACGGAGAATGAGCTTAACAATACCATTAGAAATGAAGATACTAAAAAACTTGAAATTCATCCTGAAGAAATCATGAAGGAAATAAGCAAACTGAAAAAATATAAGGGGGCTGGTGCAGATAATATTACTACAGATATCTTAAATATAGCCGGATGTGACATTGTACCTTATCTTGAAATATTATTTAAATTGAGTCTGGATACTTGCTCCTTACCACAGGACTGGAAAAGTGCGATAGTAGTACCGGTACATAAAGAAGGGGTGAGAAATAGAGTCAGAAATTACAGGCCAATCAGTTTGACTTCAGTGGTAGGTAAATTAATGGAAAGATTGATATGCAACCACATGATAAATGTATGTGAGGAACGTAAGTGGTTTTCAAGTAGGCAACATGGGTTCAGGCAAGGATATTCATGCGAATCTCAGTTGGTGGGATATATGCAAGATATTTCAGATGAAATGGACAAGGGAGGCTAAATTGATAGTGTAGCACTAGATCTTTCAAAGGCGTTTGACAGAGTAAGCCACAAAATGGTAGCAAATAAGGTAAAAACTATTGGAGTGGATGAGAAGGTGATTTGCTGGGTAAAAGAATTTTTAAAAGGTAGAAAACAGAAAGTTAGGGTGGTAAATGCGATATCAAAGGAAGTGGAAGTTAAAATGGGAGTGCCGCAGGGTAGCGTATTGGGACCATTGCTATTCATTATTCTAGTGAATAATTGTGTTGATTGTTTACTATCTGAAATTTATTTGTTTGCAAATGACATAATGCTGTATAAAAGAACCAAAACGATAGAGGATTGTAAACAGTTGCAGGGTGATCTGGACAGGATATCTAGTTGGGTTTGTAAACATGGGATGAAGATAAATGCAAAGAAGAGTCAGCTAATTAGATACACATGCTTGCTGAAGACTTGAAATGTTAATATCTTGGCATTACATTTGATAACAAGTTTAACTGGGCAGGACACATTTGACAGGTGGTATTAACAGGTTTCAAAATTCTGCACTTGTTGGAGAGAGTGATGAGGGGATGCACGAGAGAAGTAAAGGAATTGGGTTACAAAACTTTGGTCAGACCATTGCTCGAATATGATAGTGTAGTATGGGACCCACATTTTGAGTATCAAATACAGGAGTTGGAGAAGGTGCAAAGAAAGGCTACTAGATTTGTTTCTGGAAATTACCGCAGAATGCAATCAGTGACAGATGTGATAAAGGAGCTGGAATGGGATTCATTGCAAGACAGGAGGAGGATGAGGAGGGTCATGGGAGTTTACAGGGCGTATACTGGCGATGAGGCATGGAAAGATATTGCAGTAGGTATGAAAAGTAGTCCATGGAAAGGAAAAGATGACCATGACCACAAGCTGGCACTCGATTTCAGGCACAAGGGTGTGGGAAGATTTTCTTTTTTAGGTAAGGGTGTCAGGAATTGGAATCAGTTACCAAGGGGAATGATGAATAACTTACCGAAAAGAATTTAAAGTTAAAATTTGTAGAGGGCAAATGTAGGTGGGTGCAGAATAGGGGGAAGTTGGGTGTGTAGGGAAATTGCCACCGGAGCGTGTGCTCCATTGCAATTAAATTAAATTAAATTACAATTGAAGCCTTCAACATGCAATTCTGTCCCCGTCTTTTAATCATAAACATCCTTCTTTTATTCGACAAATCATTGCTGTGAATTATTGTCCTATGTGTTCATTTAAATAGATCCTATAAGAATCGTTTGATGAATACTGTTAGCCTCTACTATTATAGGGTATTTTTGCCCCTTCTGCAAGCCGAGGGTTCGAATTCCTGTAGATTGTCATAATTGTCTTTCTCACAATGTCAAAACATTATTATTAATTGATAAATTGTGATGGAGCGATTGCTCCTGTGGCAATCTCTCTACATACCTATCACTATCCCTTCCTCCTCCAACCCACTTTTGCCCTTAACCAATTATTACTATGATGCAATAACACGATTATTTTTGAAATAGTTAATTTTTTTTGAAAGAGCTATATAAATAAAGTTCATCTGAATGTACATAATCACTATATCAAGATTATTAATTTTGTTCTACCAATCTATTGAGAAGACTGTGTAGGATAGCAGACAGGTTATCCCGAATACATATTCTAATGTCATCTTTGTATTTAGGAGTTCCATGGAACAAGCCTGTTAATATTACTCTCTTGAAATGTTTCCATAACAACAAGAGATACAAATTAACTAGGAGATTGCCTAGGTTGTTAGCGCTAAGAAGAACTTGCAAATAAGTCAGATTATGTAATTAGAATGATGTTTTGGAGTGTAATAAAATTAATTGAAAATTTGCAGTGTTTAACGACTAACAGTTAATTTATTTGGTTTAACTGCACATTCAGAAAATAAAATAAATAGCTCCACTTCGCGGCAAAACCGCGGAGTTATTAAAAAGCATAAAAACACGATAAAATATAAATCACTTTTTAAATCCAATATGGCGACCGCGCAGTGACCTTAAGTGCAGCAGAATAAAGGAATTACTAAGTAACCTTACGAATTGAGTAACTATCTGAAAATCAAAGTTCTAGAAAAGAAGAGAGGAGAATCTTTGGAAGCACATAGCGCTACTAATGGCCGAACGTGAACCCGTCATAAATTGACAACATCCCCCGCGGATGCAACAAAAACAGCTGAGTGAAGTGAAAGTTGAACCGCCAGCTTAAAATACGAGAAAGCTAAGTGACTCTTTCCTAGACTCTATTATCTTTTTTAAAGTTCTTGTAAACTATAAACTTGTGGGCTGTGACAAGAACGTTGTCTATGGCAGAAAGGGTGTGCGTGTAGGATTAGTTATACGTTTTTGGAATTAAACGTAACCCAAGTCTTTTCGAATTTTCGTTGTTTATTCAAATAATTTATTATATCACATAATTTTTATTGACACTAGCTTTTGGATGCTGGGTATTCCTTAGCTTCATACAGAATGGCTAATCAGATGCCAGGTGCAATGGTTACTTGTGGCCCTTCAGGTTGTGGAAATATGAAATAGTCACTGTAGGTGCATTAGAAAACATACTATTTCGATTTGGATCACAACTAATAGCACCACTTACAACAAAACTTACTACACAACTTACAGCACAACTTACAGCTACACAAACACACTTAAGTGAGGAAATAAAAAAAACTCTTATAAGTCTTTAGATGATCGTATATCCAAATTTGAGACAGTTATGAAAAAATCTTATGATGATTTAAGTGAGTATTTTGAAGGGACTGATAAGCATTATGAAATGTTAAAGAGGAAATTGAGATGTGTTAAAAGAAACCCATTGTAGATGCTGGTATTCATAAGTGTCTAGTAATTAGAGGGTTTGAACAAAGTACGAATGCAATTCATTATGAATCATTAGGTAATACCATTGAAGGTAATGGTAGTAATACAGTAAGTAAAAAATATGTATATCACAATTAATGTTGATGTAAATCATGTAAAGGATAGACTAATTGTCAAAGAAGGGTGTTGCTTAAAAGATGAATTTAAGGATGAATGTAAACAGACGGAAACTTACACGAAAACAGATGAATCAGTAGAAAAGGGTTGTAAATCTATAAAAAAAATTAAAAAAAACCTGATAAAGGAGAAATTAAAGGAACAGGTGACTTTTGCAATGTAAAAGAGATGGAACAGAATTTAATGAATGTAGATGGAGTAGGTAATTTGATGATTTTGAAGGATATAAACTGTGACCTTTTTTCCATTGTTGGGGAGAATTATGTGAGCAAAGCAGTTACCGAATAATGGTGTTGAACATTCTCAGAGTTTCAATGAATTTTTCACGGGTGTCCAGCCGGATGGTGCCATAGGCGACGACGTTTCAACAACCTGCTCGGTTGTCCTCGATATACGACATTCGAATTTAGGCGGCAGCGAAGTCAGTCTGTTTGTGATTTCGAGAAGCAACATCTAAAATAGACGTGATGAAGACAACCGAGCAGGTTGTTGAACGTCGTCGTTCTATGACACCATCCGGCTGGACACCTGTGAAAAATTCACTGCATCAATACGCCGGGAAAGTCTCCATTTACATATTCTCAGAGTTCTTTGCATATTTTTGAAGTTGGTTTGCAATGGAACTATTGTAGTAAAGTAAGATTAACTATAAACAGGCAGTTATTTTGTACGAATAACTGGGAAAAACTGAACTGGAAATATTGAAAAAAGGTTTTTTTTTTTTTTTTTTTTTTTTTTTTTTTTTTTTTTTTTTTTTTTTTTTTTTTTTTGTAGAGGGTAGAGGGGTAAGCTGTGCTTATCACCTCATCCTGCAGAAAAATTCAATCAGGATATCCAATCAATTATAACTTCATTCTACCATCCCTGAAGTAATGCTGTTGAAAGGGTCATATGAGGTTATTGTTGTTCAGTGCCACAAAACCATTGTAAATAGTACTGATTGATGTTGCTTCCCAATTCTTCAACCTGAATGATAGTAATAGTTTATAATCACTAAGAGGAAGCTGTCGTTTACCAATATTGACGATCTTGGTCAGATGTGCAGTCCTCGGCTGTTACCACAGCATACCATTCCATGAAAAGTTACTGGCTATTGGGGACGGCTCTGTTTAGGAAATATATAGTTTGTAGGGTATACAGGTTATTTTTCCAGAACTAAATAGCTTTATAAGTGGTCTGAAATCAGGAAAAATTTTGGAAATCTAATTGTACTTGGCGCCATTAGTGTAGCTTCAGCAGTTACACCTTATGTAACGGAACTAACGGATAAAGACTTTAA
Source organism: Vandiemenella viatica (assembly GCA_031002005.1). Classification (NCBI taxonomy): domain Eukaryota; kingdom Metazoa; phylum Arthropoda; class Insecta; order Orthoptera; family Morabidae; genus Vandiemenella; species Vandiemenella viatica. Next base: position 4,442 of record JARYHS010014146.1, on the reverse strand, counting down.
CTCTAAAATAAAAAAAATTAAAAAAAATGAAGCTGTGATGGTGATGTTCCACTCACCATGGTGCCAACATTGGCAGAATCTGAAACCAGAATTAGACAAAGCTGCTAGATTAGCAAGAAACAACGGCGTTCCAGTCGTATTAGCGATGGTTGATTGTACTGGTCCAGAAAACATGTCACTTAAATAATGTTGCCGGATATCCAACAGTAAAGTTGTTCAAGAACGGTCAACCTTATGAAGAATATAATGGACCAAGTGTAGCCGATGGAATTTTTAACTGAATGGTATGCTTGGTAGACAGGCGAAGGCCCTGCCAGCTGAAGATGGTTACGAAGATGATGTTACCAAATCTGTAGTGTAATATACTTATTGTTTTTTTATTATTATTATTAATTGATAAGGGCAGTAACCTGGTGTACCAATATGTGTTAGAGACAATGTGCAGTGTTGACCAGTTGCTTCTCATGGAAACTCAACTGGGAAAATTTCACCAAGCCTTCGGTTCTTGTATTAATAAAAAATTGAGAAGATAAATATTGTTCAATCACCATTTATTCTTTGATATCGAAATGGTATGGTGAACAGGGGGTGCTGTAGGATGACAGATAGGTTACCCGTAATGCATATTCTAATGTATCTTTGAATTTAGGAGTTCCATGGCACGGGCCTGTTAATATTACTCTCTTGAAAGGTTTCCATAGCAACAAGAAATACATATATAACTAGGAAATTGCCTAGGTCGTTAGCGCTAAGGAGAACTTGCAGATTAAAAAGTCCGATCATGTAAGTAAGTAATGTATTTGGAGCGTAATAAAATTAATTTAAACTGTGCTGAGTATAACAACTAACAGTTCATTTATTTGGTTCAGCTGCACATTCAGAAAATGTAATTAAATAGCTCCAATTCGCAGCAAAACCGCGGAGTTATTAAAAAGCATTAAAAACAGGATAAATATATTTAAAAAAAAAACTCTTCGGGAATCCAATATGGTTACCGTGACAGTTATTTTGTATGAATAACTGGGAAAAATTGAATTGGAAATATAGAAAAAAGATTTTCGTTTTTTTTAGAGGGGTAAAGCTATGATTACCACCTCATCCTGCAATTAAAATTTAGTCAGGACATTTGTTCAGTGTTTGGACAGTACTGTAGTGTAATATAAATACTTATTGTAGTTTTTTTAATTATTATTAAGTGATAAGGGCAGTAACTTGGTGTACTAATATGTATTACAGACAATGTGCAGTGTCAACCAGTTGCTGCTCATCGAAAGTCAACTAGAAAAAAATCACCAAGGCATCGCTTATTGTTATCTTAAAAAAAAATTGTGAAGATAAATATTGTTCAATGTTTGTTAAGTAGTCATAAATGTAAATACAAGCTCTCCTTAATTGAAAGAGAACATTTACAGAAACAGGTGTCTTATCTCAAGTTTACCATCACATTTTTACTTATTTTGATATCAAAATGGTATGGTGAACTGGGGGGGTGGGGCTGTTGGATGACAGACAGGTTATCCCCATGGAGGAAGGAATAATATGGAGACGACGCAAGAGACCTTTACCACGCATGGGAGTGAAGCAGGCCGGCGGAGGAGTGGGGGGGCATGACCGGAGTGGTGGGGGCTTGACCGCTTCCCAACAAACACGGGGAATATGTACAAACACCTCAAGGGGACTCTAGGATAAACGTGACGCCGCAATCTGGTGATGGATTATTATGTAACTCGATGAGACAAATAAAAAATGAAGAATAAAATTTTTTGATATCCTGCTTAGTTTTCGAGATATTCTGTCTCAAATGTGAAATGGTTTTGGTTGAAATTCATAAGAAAAAATTATTCAAAGTCAAATTTTATGATGATTTTTTATTTAAAAAGACGAGACAAATAAAAAATAAAGAGTAAAATTTTTCGATATTTCACCTAGTTCTCGAGATATACTGTCTCAAAAGTGAGGTGTCGTGAGTTGAAATGCAGAAGAAAAATTTCGCAAAAGTCAAATTTAATGATGGATTCTTATGTAACACGACGAAAAAACTCGATAATAAGGAATAAATGTTTTCGATATCTTGCTTAGTTTGGGGGATATACAACATCCAAATTGAGGGGTTTAGGTTTGGATGCAGGCTGGACCAAAAATTAATTCTGTCAAAGCCACAATGATTACATGGTTGACATGCAGAATGGATATTTCAGTTTTATTACTACCACTTGTGGTTAGTCTGAAATGTGATCTAGACCAGAAAAAAAGTAAGAGGACCCACTCTAGGGATGAGCAACCCAGACATTTTGTAGGCTGGTACCAGAAATAAAATGTTTATTCAGTCACCTTAATGAACATTCTCTTGATCAAGATGTGTTGTCTAATTTCACAGCCCTACTTATTAGGACAATTGTAAAAAAATTATCTCTCAGTTAGTTTTAAATACGGGGGCCGGGGGGGGGGGGGTAGAATGTTGTACAAAAAAAAAGAGACTAAATTAGAAACACATTCCCCAAATTGATTTTGTTCAAAGGCCAATAACTTCTTTATTTATGAAGCCCATTTTTATTTCTGCATGAACCTGTTTCGACATAAACAGATGAGAAAGATTTCAAAATCGGTAAAAATAGGTATAGACGTATTTACAAACAGAAACAAGTCTTATATGAAGCTTTAAAAATAACCTAAGTCAATGGCCTGAAATGGCTATTTAAAAAATTAATAAAACTCACAGCTTCTCACATAACAGTTAATTTCATCATCCATTGTCAGTATAATCAGCAACGTGACGAAAGAAATCGTAATAGTAAATTCACTGAATCGCGAAGTAAAACACGCCCCTTTAAATCTCATTTTAAACACTCGTTAAAAAATAATACTAGTCTATTATGTGCAAAATAGCAAGTTTGCTGATTTTCTACACTACACCAAGAAAAATTTGAGAACAAAGTCATCCCATTGAGAGCTATGACTAAATATTTATAGACGTGCTGCAAAGTTTACGGTGTCTACCGCTCACTTCAACAACGATAATTACAATTCAACTTACTTATGAAATGATATTCCAGGTTCTTTCCTGTCTGGCCTATTTGTGCAACCGTACGCAACACAAGCTGGCATTTTTAAACACTTATACACAATACTAAATGAAATAATCACTGCATCTACCACAATGTGAACACCTTAATTGTTGGGAAGCGCCATATGGTCGCTGCCGGTGCTGCCACCATGCGGGAGAGTTTAGTGCTTGCTTCACCGATTTAACGTCACTTCTCCTCCATATAATTCCTTCCTCCATGGTTATCCCGTAATGCATATTCTAATGTCATCTTTGAATTTAGGAGTTCTATGTCACGGGCCTGTTAATATTACTCTCTTGAAAGGTTTCCATAGCAACAAGAAATACATATATGACTAGGAAATTGCCTAGGTCGTTATTGCTAAGGAGAACTTGCAAATAAGTCCTATCATGTAACTAAGTGATGTATTTGGAGTGTAATAAAATTAATTTAAACTGTGCTGAGTATAACGGCTAACAGTTCATTTATTTGGTTTAGCTGCACATTCAGAAAATATAATAAATAGCTCCACTTCGCACCATTAACTCTCAAAGATTAAGGTAAAAATGCTTCGAAGGAACATTAGCAACATCAAGTGGAGAAAAGTCAACATGTTTGACACAGAGCTTAAATTCAGTAAAGAGTTCACCAGAAATTTGAGTCTGAAGACCTAGATAGTGGGTAGCAACTGCAAGTAGCACTTGTTAACACAACCAATAATATGGCCACATTTATAAAACCAAAGGAAATATTGTGCTGGCCTTGGGAATGAGATGTGGCTGTAAGCCAGAGATAGTTACATGTCAAAAATGGAAATCACAGAAAAACCATATACTTTGACGCAAGAAAACAGCTACTAAAACTACACGCGGGGCTAAGAATGTATTCGACAAGAAACACAAACTGAGGATTACTTTAAGAAAAACAATACCGGTACCTGAAACTTCTATAAGTTTTCCAAACGAAACTTCAAGAAACACAATCCATAAAGTCTACATTTCAAGGTAGCAGATAGTAAAGTTGTCTACAATAACCCAAATAACTGGTATACACTGGCAAACTTTTCAACTGCGAAGCTCCATAATCCAATATCTCGTTTAAAAAAAAAAAGCGCCTGATTCATCGCCTCCCACAAAAGAAATTAGCTGGATAATACATTCGCTAAAGAACAATAAGGCACCAGGGAATACATGCTCTAGCTAGATTTGCAAGAATTATTGTGGAACTTGTACTCTAAATATATGATACTTAAAATGATTTATTGCAAACGAATGATGAATGTTAATCAGTATAAGAGACAGAGACAGATGAGAGTCCGAACATAATCCAAACGCTAATTCTATCACGCCATTGCGTAAATCTTTTCGCGAACACCCTACGATCAACTGTCGAACCTCT
>JARYHS010014145.1:0-11615 GCA_031002005.1 Vandiemenella viatica | reverse complement strand
CTTAAGCACTTATCTTCATGAAGGAGATGAAATGTCGCCATCTGTTTGCGAACATGTATCTGTGGTCAGTACGATAAGCAGATATGGAATACGGAAAGACAGACTTACAGAAAAGGTCATCTGTTCAGACTCAGAAGCGCCTTACAGACAATCTCGTGAATCCCAAAAGGCAAGACTAAAAATTACTGGCGTACGAAATAGCTAGAGAGATAAATACTGACGACACAGACGTAATATAAGACTTCTAACGGGTGCCAAGCCACGTGGGAATACACGGCAGTGAAAGGGCCAACAGGGTGGCAAAAACACAGCTAACAACTAATGAAAATAGACACGACCTCTCCATACCAGATCTAAGACACTGTGCGTCAAACTGGACAAGACAAAATGAGAAGGGAATGGGAAAATACAAAGGAAAAAAAGGATTTTGGCATGGGCAATAAGTAATAAGATCAACAGAAGCCATGGTATCAAACAAAAGATTTAAGCTGGAAAAAGATTACCATAATTTACAGACTACCACAGGACACACCCTATTAAATGATAAAAAGTACATTAATGAAAATCGTTGACTCACCGGCTGTACCAATGTGATGCAATGAAATTTTACCATTAAATTCTTAAATGTGATGAATACAAAGAAACCAGAAAAGAACTAATAAGAAGCTCCCAAAATTTCAGACATAATATCCCTAATGACTAATTCTCAGATCCAACACAAGTGATCAACTCTATTCACAAGTACGTTGCAAAAACCAAACTTAATATAAAGTGGTTATAAAAATATAACTAAAACGTAGTAACCCTACCCTCTGCTCCTGGCAAATTAGCCCAAGGCTAATACCCAATCTAAAAACTATATATATGTATATATATATATATAGATATATATATATATATATATGGAATAACCACTATCACAACGCCGTTACCCACGCACGGATCCGAACTTGAATCCGTTTTGGCTCTTAAGTGCGCACGGCCACTGAAAGATTATCATCTCTCATTTAATAACACTGTGTCTTTCCACAAAAATCTGTCTTTACGAACTATAACTCAAACAGAATTCTTCAGATTTTGCAGACAAAACCTTTCGGTAAATATAAGTTCGTCATAGACAAGACCTTTGAGCTTTTACTTTATTTATACGCTGTGTCTGGCGTGCAAATCTCTTACGTATTCTGAATATCTCAGACTAAGCAGAATTCTTAAACTTTGCAGAGCGGACCCTTGGGTAGCACAAAGGTCGAGGAGTATTTCAGGCACATCAGTTCACGTGATGACGACTTTAGAACTTTACTATCTAGTACGTAGCCTCTACCGCACGAACCTCTGCCTTTATGCTTCTAACACCCCTAAATTCAACATAAATTCTCCAAACTTTGAAGAATAACACAATATGGTCAACATAAGTCTAGATTGTATATCAACGCAATCATGACCTTGCCCCTTTTACAGTATATCAAGAAGCTTCTGTCGGCACAAAAACTGTCTCTTTATTGCTTCTAATACCCTTAAAGATTTTTGCAGGGCTGACTCTTAGGATGAAATGCAGTAGCGTTCATATTTCAGATAACGTTATAGTGCTTATGACCTTTGACTCTTTGCTATATTGCAATAGTCTTTTTCTGCGCAATATCATTGGCTTTACTATTCCAAGTATCCCTACATAATATTTCAAATTATTAAGAGTAACAGCTTAGTCACACAGGTGTAGTTATTTATTTCAGGCAATCACATCACGCTGTCATGATTTTTGACCATTTATAGAATGTTGCGTAGTCTGTAAACGCGAAATTTCTGGGTTTTTTATTCTAATTCCTTTAAAACGTTACACAAATTTTTCAATTTGTAGAATTAACCCAAGGGTAAAAGTCCTTTCAAGTTTGTATTTTAGTCAATCGACTCACAGATGATGGCTCTCTTATCCTTTTACATTATAGTGCGTATATTCTGTCTGCACACAACCTCTGCCTTTATTACTGCTAGTATCTTCAACTAAACAGATTATCTTCAACCTTAGCGGAGTGAATACTTAGGATGAAACACAAGTTCGTACTTCATGTAGATCAGGTCAGCTTTAATGACGTTTGATCCAAACTGGGACTGTTCTTATCATACGCAAAACGCGGTCGCACGCTGACACAATTGATCACACCTAAAACAAAACAGAGTTTATCATATATATCTTTCAAACTGTCATCAACACAAATGTTTTACTTCCTCACGGAAAGGTGGCGACTTGATTTTGATTCGTACCACAATCCTGCGACAGATGTGCAAGGAGAATAGCCCTGTTCTTAGACATTAATACAGAACCAGTCAGTAACTGGTGGTAAAAGGCCAGAATTTGGCATCTCTAGAAGACAGAGGAAGCGAAGAAAGTGCGGGGAGTACGAGGCGTGTCTTTGTGAGGGGTTTGGACGATATTTGTTGAGAATTAGGAGAAGCGCATGAAAGGAAAATACGACCATGGGCACAAACCGGCACTCGATTTTTACATACGGATTGGAAAATTTTCTTTCGTTGGTAGTGGAATAAATACCAGGGGTAGTGAATAATTTACGAAAACGCTGAAGCACTTTAACATTAAATTCGTAAATGTGAAAGTAAATTGTTGAGTACGTATATAATATAATAATATAAAATAAGAAATGGATAGTTAGATACATCGCAATTCAATTCAATGCTTCCCTATGGTACGTATTCTGTACAGGAAACCGCTGGGTTTACACTCCCTCACTTTGCAGCATATCAGCCTTCCATCATAGACCATGACGAATGTATTAATGAGCATCACACTGTTGGCTCCAGCATGGACTGTGCTGGCGATCCAAGCGCCGCTAAAGCAGACTCTTCTTTAGAGGTCAGTGACCCCACACTGGTCGGCACCGTCTGGTGTCTACCTCAGTCTACCAGGACGTCCTATTCCACGTCTGATACCTACGCGAATGTTCCCAATGTAGTTGGCATTAACCGTGACAATTGTAAACCCATGAAACTTTTGTGAAACATCTTGATTTAAATGAGATCAAGTCATAGATTTTGTATTTGGAGTCATTAATGAATACATTCTATGATTTCTGTGTTATACAGAGTATGTAGTGATGTTACTATCTCACGTATTCGTTTATGAACAGTTGTAAATTTCGGATTTGCTATGAAGTAGGGTAGGAAGAAACAAATTCAACAATGGATCTAGTTTGGATCCAGCAATTAAAAATATATGCATTTGTTACTTAATATTTGCTACATAGACAGATAGGTAAATATACACGTCACTTACCAAAGCTGAAGGCAGGAGGTGACGACACACGTTTTTGAGTGAATCGCGTTGACAAAAACTGAATTAACCTGCGATCACGGTCGCCAAAAAAATTTTCTCAGCTTTCCAACTTCACCACAAAATGAAACTTACCCTGATCCCAGATCATGGGCTGTACATTATTTGAAACCTCATCAAAATTCGAACGGTAATTTTGCTCTGAACCTCCTTCATCCACCATACAGATCGCGGTCACGAAAGTAAGTGGCTAGAGCCGTCGGATATTTACGCTAAGGAGTAGCAACCCTACTCACAGAGCCAGGTGGCTAGCGATATCGCACATTCCGGGCATTAAGACGACTGAACATTGGAATCCCATCGGCCATTTTTGAATTTCGGTTTCCTACGGTTTCCTGAATCAATCCGACGAATGCCGGAATGGTTTGCTATTAAATTCCATGACCAGACTATTTTCCTTTCTTCTGCCCCAAACCCTCCCCTTTTGTCCTAAAAGAATGTCTGTGACCCTACATAGTCCACCACCTGGGTTTATTGAGGGAAATGAAATGTAAAAAGCACCAGATGATGTCGTTATAAGTACAGAGTTCGACTGCGATCGTTCATAGCCCAGCGAACGGAAAAGTTTGTGCCACAAGAACGCAATTCATAATTATTTCACAACGATGACTTGTGGCTTATTCGTTGCTGCAACTTCAGCCTTACTGCTAGATCGACATACAAGAGTCTTGTCAGTTGCTTTAATCTCTTTATCAAAACGAGGGACGATCTGTTCCTTCGTGCCATATCTTCCCTCATAACGATCGGAAGTCGCACGTTATTACACGTTCACTGTCAGGATCCAGTGCCTGCAAATGTTTTGGCTTCCTCGAATATGCGTAGCCGACAACCTCAGAAAACTCCTTTCTTTGCTTTACCTGTTGTCCGACAGTTTAGGTGCAACAGAAACGGGTGGGTATTTTCCACCTTTGAATTTTTGCTGTAAGAATTAACTCGAAATTTCTTTGAATAGTTTTAAATTAACGTTTTTATCTGAGCTCTCAAATGTCTCGTTTACCTGTACTTCCTCGTATTCATCGGTTATATCATATTATCAACTCCACTGCTCGTGTAATCACGTCGATCACTACTGGTGTTCTCTTCAACTCGTTGGCAGTGTCTCATTCGTCCTGTTTCTGTTATACTGACTTTTTCTTACTCTTAAACGTTTACGACATACAATTACCTTCTCGTGTTGTAATATTTCGACATTTTGTCAATTTAGGAAAAATTTGATTAAGCTCACAATTCGTAACTGTGCAGTTTTCAGATTCGTCTGCTTTTGCCACAGTTACTAAATAGTTCTTGTCATGTTCTGCAAAATGACGTCTCATGGACCATACGCACGGGCGGTGCGTATACTACTTTGTCTCAACGCAAACCAGGAATCTTCGACTACAAATTAGTGGCCATCTTATAGTGGCATATGACGTCAGTAGCTCAACGTTAATGTTACATGGCATTCTTTTCCTTTAAAGCAGGGTTAGCCAACCCACGGCCCGTCTTGAATATTTTTCCGGCTCGCGAGATCCATCACACTTTTACAAAATATATTTATTTTATAATGGAAAAAGTAGTGAAAAACCAATGTATTAAAAAAATCATTATTTGTGAATCCATATTTTGAAAAATTATTTCATTTATATTTTATATATCATTTTTAGTGTTAAATTTTCTTTAAAATGTGCGTTTGGTATCATTATTATTATATTGCCCGCATGAACGCCAGTGTACCGTCTGCCAGCATGGCGCAGCGGGTAGCGTCACGAATTGCGGTACCGAAGGTCGCCGGTTCAATCCCGCCCACTGACAAAAATTATTTAATTCTGTTTATTATTTCCAGAAGATTCTACATGTTTCCTAAGGTCACTTGTAACTTCTACACATTTCATTTGTTAACTACTCTTGTAATCTCTAGTACGTTCTATCTGTGTATAAATAGAAGAGCATTCTGCCCAAGAGGCAGTCAGTGCTGCGTGTATGTTTGAGTTCTCAATAAACCTGTTCTCAGTTTAAGTGCTGTGTTCATTGACAAGTAACCTTCGAATTCACACCTGCCCGGTTCCAACGCGACATAGTTTGGTGGAGACGCCGGGTACCCTGTGCAACAGCTGCATCGTCGTGGCTCCGATTAGGCAACGTAAAAGTCGCCGCCTACACGGACTGGAACCGGACTACAAAGGATATACTCAGTACGTCCTTCCGAAAGTCCGCGTCATTAGGAAACCCATGGCGGCAAGCCAGCTGCACATTCGACACCCATCGGTGTTCTCTGGAGACGCTGGACAGGATCCTAACAAATGGCTAAAAGGGTTCGACCGAGTCGCCAAGTACAACAGGTGGGATCATACCATGTGCTTGGCAAATGTTTATTTCTATCTGGACGGAACCGCCCAGCAGTGGTTCGAGAACAACGAAGAAAAACTGAATAACTGGGAAATGTTCCAGACGGAACTTAAGAAAACGTTTGGGGACCACCAGCGACAAATCCGCTCGGCGGAAGAACAACTGAAGAACCGGGCCCAACGACATGGGGAGCCGACGCAATCTTACATACAGGATGTTTTGGCCCTATGCAACGTAGTCAACCCGAATATGACTGAAGCCGACAAAATCACGCACCTAATGAAAGGTATTGCAGAAGACATGTACCAAGCTCTTCTGATAAAAGACGTCGCTACGACGGAAGAGTTCATCAAGTGGTGCCAGCGGATTGAGGAGATGCAACAAAGGAGGGTTGGGCGAAAGAAGTATGACAGACTTCCCAACGTAGTCCCTATGGCAGTTGTGGAAGACCAGCACGACTTTGCGTCTCTCATACGACAAATTGTGAGAGAAGAATTACAACAGTTCATGGCAGCTGGGACTCTTGAACCGAGTGAGCATCAGATCATGGCCATGGATGTAAGCCCAGTGGGTCATGAAGGAGCCGACGCGGCGGAAAAAGAGGTATTTCAGACAATAGCTCCTGTCTGCCGAGCCAATCGCACTCGACGTGAAGAATGGCCTCGCCCTGATATGACGTATGCTGCAGCTGCCAAACGGCAGCCTAGGAACCGGCCGACACGGCCACAACCAAATCCTCCGGCACCTATGACGTCCCGCAGACGAACGGACGTCTGGAGGACAGAAGACAACGCGCCAGTATGTTTCCACTGTGGGCGCCCTGGACATGTCATACGCTACTGCAGAGAGAGAAGACGAGTATTTGACGATTATTTTGCCGCAAGACGTCCGCCATCCGAACAGTTCTACCCCAGGCAGCCACCCGCTGACGAGTTCGGTCGACCTACGGGAAGAAGCCCATCGCCGTACCCTAGACGAGGTCGATCCCCGACGCGCCGCTGCCGTTCATCGTCGCCGGACAGAGCTACCAGCCGCTCCCCTAGCCGCCGCACGCAGGAAAACTAAGCAAGGCGACCATCTACGGAGGTGAGGCCGCCGCAGATGAAAATCCTCCATGGATGACAGTCACTAAGATGTCGGGAAATCTCATCAACGTTATAATCGACGGCCAACCTGTCCGGGCGCTGGTTGATTCAGGAGCTTCTTTCTCCGTATTGTCGGACAATTATCGTCGCACACTAAAGAAGACAATGTTCCGTGATACGGGGGCAACTGTGCTAAAGGTCGCAAATGGAAAGTACGTCCAGCCAGCTGGAGCTTGTGTCGCGAGAATAACCATCAACAACAGGACCCAGCCAGTTGAATTTGTCATTTTAACAGAATGTAGTCATAATGTCATCCTTGGATGGGACTTCCTTAAGGCATCCCAAGCTGTCATTGACTGTGGAACGTCTGAGCTGCAAATTGAAGAAGTCGTTGCGACGGGTACACGTAACACAGAATCTTCTGGGAAGTTATTCGCCGTTGACAACGTGACAATCCCGCCGTTCGCAATGAGAAGAGTCCCAGTCAAAAACACGGACGACCGCAACCTTGAAGTGCTTGTCGATAGTAGAAAGTTTATTAGGCTCACGAAAGAAATCTACATACCAGCGGCTATCATAAGCATTATCGGTGGTCGAGGAGACATTTGGATCACCAACTGTCACGAGCAGTCACAAATTATCCCCAAGGGAATGTGCATAGGGACAGCTGAACCAGTCCAGGAGGGCGAGCTCAACGTCATTAACGAAGATCCATGCTCTGTTACTAGTACCGACAACACGCTGGAGGAAACAACTATGGAACTGCCAATAGGGTCCGGCCTGACCAAGGAACAACACCACCGGGTGTTAGCTATACTACGCCAATTCTCTGGTGTATTCACACCCCAGCAAAAAAAAGGTCAGACGAAACGGCCCACGATAAAGCATCGTATCAATACTGGGGATCATCCGCCCATTAGCCAGCGCTCGTACCGATTGTCACCAGTCGAAAGGCGAATAATTCGAGAGGAAGTGGAGAAGATGTTGCATAATGACATTATTCAACCTTCGGAGAGTCCTTGGTCATCTCCGGTGGTCCTCGTAAAGAAGAAGGATGGTACGTGGCGATTCTGTGTCGACTATCGGCGGCTGAACAAAATCACAAAGAAAGATGTCTACCCACTGCCGCGCATCGACGACGCCTTAGACTGCTTGAAAGGAGCTACATACTTCTCAACCATGGACATGCAGACAGGCTACTGGCAAATCGAGGTTGACGAAGCTGACAGAGAAAAGACGGCTTTTATTACACCTGATGGCCTCTATGAATTCAAAGTAATGCCATTCGGATTATGCAACGCTCCGGCCACATTCGAACGCATGATGGACAACTTACTTCGACACCTTAAGTGGACGACGTGTCTTTGTTATTTAGATGACATTGTTGTTTTCTCGAAAACATTTGAAGAACATCTGAGTCGCCTGTCAACGGTGCTGAAGTGTGTTCAGACTGCAGGACTCCGCCTCAATCCGAAGAAGTGCCTCTTCGTCGCCAGAGAGATAAAAATCCTGGGGCACCTGGTCAACGGAGATGGCGTCCGCGCTGATCCAGATAAAGTAAGGGCAGTCATGGAATTTCCAACTCCTCAGCACATTCGTGATGTGAGAAGCTTTCTTGGGCTGTGCTCATACTTCCGGCGTTTCATAAAAGGATTCTGTAACATGGCACGTCCACTGCAAGAACTTTTGCAGGGAGACGCCAAGTTTTACTGGGATGAAACTAAAGAAAGATCTTTCCAGGCACTTAAGGAGGCTCTAACTTCCGCACCAGTTCTAGCCTTATACGACGAGAATGCAGAAACTGAACTTCACACTGACGCCAGCGGTTATGGGATCGGTGCAGTGCTTGTGCAAATTCAGGAAGGTGCTGAGAAGGTGATAGCCTATGCATCAAGAGTATTCTCTAAGCCCGAGATAAACTACTCTACAACCGAGAAAGAATGCCTCGCAGTTGTCTGGGCTATCAACAAGTTTCGTCCGTATTTATTCGGCAAACCTTTCACCGTCGTAACAGACCACCATTCTTTATGTTGGCTAACCAGCTTGAAGGATCCATCAGGTCGACTAGCAAGATGGGCACTTAGACTTCAAGAGTACGACGTCACGGTGGTATTCAAAAACGGACGCAAACACAAGGATGCCGACAGCCTTTCAAGGAATCCTTTAATAGAACACAACAGCATGAATGGAATTTCAGCCCTCGCTGAATTAGGTGACGTTGCAGCTGAACAGAGGGAAGATTCAGAGTTATTAAGAACCATAGACGCCTTGGAGAAAGGAGAACCGGCCAAAGGAGGGTTTCAATTGATAGATGGGACATTGTATAAGAACAACTACGATCCACTAGGCCCCAAGTGGCTTCTGGTCGTTCCAGCTCATCTCCAGCCAGCTATTCTCAAGTATTTTCACGACGCTCCAATATCCGGTCATCTGGGATTTGTGAAGACCCTGGACCGAATCAGACGCAGGTATTACTGGAAGGGTCTCTACCGATCTGTCAAGCATTATGTGAGTCACTGTAAAGAGTGCCAGCGACGGAAACATGTGCCGCAATTACCTCCAGGTCATCTAGTACCAATTCCACCTGCAGCAGTTCCATTTCACCGAATTGGGATCGACCTTTTGGGGAGGTTCCCGAAGTCGACAACCGGTAACCGATGGATAATAGTCTGCACCGACTACCTCACGCGCTACGCTGTCACCAAACCTGTGCCGACTGCAGAAGCTCCAGAGGTTGCAAAATTTCTAGTAGAAGACATTATTTTGAAGCATGGAGCACCACGTGTGATGATATCCGATCGTGGAAAGGTATTCCAGTCAAGACTAGTATCAGAGGTCATGTCAAGATGCGACGTTGTCCACAGGATGACAACTGCATACCACCCTCAGACAAACGGTCTCACAGAACGCTTCAACAAGACATTAGCCGATATGCTGTCGATGTATGTGGATGTTGAGCAGAAGGATTGGGATACAATACTGCCAGTGGTCACATTTGCTTATAATACAGCAAGGCAAGATACGACAGGCTTCACTCCGTTTTTTCTGCTCCATGGCCGTGAAGCTGAGACCACAATGGATACGCTGTTCCCATTCCAGCCGGACGACACTCAGGATGACTATATAAAACAGCTCATTACCAGGGTCGAAGAAGCAAGACAGCTGGCTCGCATACGAACACTGGCCACCCAGGAGAGGGACCGTCAGCGGTATGACGGCAAGCACCGACCTGTTGCGTACAACCCAGGAGATCTCGTATGGATTTTTACCCCTGTCCGGAAGGTTGGGCTATCAGAAAAGTTACTGAAGCGGTACTTTGGTCCGTATCGTGTCATACGCCGCCGGTCAGACGTCACATACGAAGTCGAGGATTATGAACCGTCTTCGAAACGACGAAAGCGAAGGGACATTGTTCACGTCCTCCGCATGAAGCCTTACTACAATCCTGACGAGCAGCTAGGCACAACCAGCTTCTTGTTCAAGGACTCTGAGGACGGTTTGGATACTGAGGAAGTCGGACAGGAAGATAATAGTACAAACAGGAGGGGCCCTCCAGAACTGCCATACAGAGGACCCACGACAAGATCAAGATCCAGGACACTTCAGCGTGCCCCAAAAGAAATCTAACAGCGGGACGCTGTTTTCCTCAGGAGAGGGAGCAATGCCGCATGAACGCCAGTGTACCGTCTGCCAGCATGGCGCAGCGGGTAGCGTCACGAATTGCGGTACCGAAGGTCGCCGGTTCAATCCCGCCCACTGACAAAAATTATTTAATTCTGTTTATTATTTCCAGAAGATTCTACATGTTTCCTAAGGTCACTTGTAACTTCTACACATTTCATTTGTTAACTACTCTTGTAATCTCTAGTACGTTCTATCTGTGTATAAATAGAAGAGCATTCTGCCCAAGAGGCAGTCAGTGCTGCGTGTATGTTTGAGTTCTCAATAAACCTGTTCTCAGTTTAAGTGCTGTGTTCATTGACAAGTAACCTTCGAATTCACACCTGTCCCGGTTCCAACGCGACAATATGTATGTACAATTGGATGATGGTTGTATAGTGCCCAGGTGCTTAAAGCCAAATAAAAATAATAATTAAAAAAAATTAAACTACCTTTAATCGAGTGAGCGCCAACAGTGAGCCAACTGGCGGTTTGGGTGACGGTGTGGCCCGAGGCTCAACATAAACGCCTTGAAGACGAAAATGTTTGACAATGCGTGCCAATGTTGCTCTCAATTCCGGAACACTTCACTGTGTGCAGAGCTCATTAGCTTTCCTGATGGTCCGTAACCTTTCTATATTCCTAATGCTCCAGGATATCGATTCGCGTCACTTTCTTTGACTTTTTATTTCATGTGTCCAAATGCAGCGAGGCATTTATATTTTTTTTTTCTGCACATGTTGTAATGTCACTCATAGGGTTAAAATAATCTTGATACGAGGCGGCATGTGACGTACCTCGAAATAATATACATTAATGATCAATTATCTCGAAAATTGCATCTCAGAAAGGTCTCCAAGAGGGTATTACTTCCCCCATCCCAACAGAGATATTAACTTTCCTCGTTCTAATGATATCGTAACTTTCAAACGAGAGGACTTGAGATACATTTCACATTTATTAAGGAGGCACATTCAAAATTGCATATTGTTCTATTCTCCGAAAATAGCCGACTTGCTTTGCTATCTCTTAACGGCTTTAGCCGCTGGCAGAGCGACATTTTAACAGGCACAGAAAAAATTCTAGACCCATACGAAGGCGCCGTTATACGCAAAAGCAATGGCCCAACAATAGGTTATTATCAAAAATAATTAAAGCTTACTTAATTCTATCTGGGAGTGTGTGGAAATAATTTTAAATGA
>JARYHS010014143.1:0-24999 GCA_031002005.1 Vandiemenella viatica | reverse complement strand
AGACCATTAATGGTGGAAAAGGGCTGTAGGCAAGGAATGCTGCCATGGCTTTTTTTGAAGGAACCATTCTGACAAATGCCTGGACTGATTTATTGAACCATCGTAAACCAAAATGTGGATAGCTGGGCAGGGATTCAAGCCTGCATCCTCCCGAATGCAAGGCCAGAGTGTTACTGTTTGCTTACCACACTTGGTGTATACAATCCACAGTTTAGTTAGAAATAATGAAGTGCACCCTTATTACGCACAGAAATTCTAAACTACGTATGAAGTAGCTGAGCAAAGTAACTCCACAGTTGGGAATCAGGAATGGAATTAATTTTTTTTAAAGGTATAGATCTGAAAGAGGAATGCATATTGCAAATAACTAAACTGTAATCTCCCAATTTGTTTGAAAATCTGTCAATACTGTAAACTTTGAAAAGCAAGTATATTGGCAGCAAAGTATCATTATTATTATTCTAATATTATTGTATTTTAGTATTATGCTGATTACAACTGGAACAACACATTCCATAGAGATATCATCCATCATAGAATATCATTGAAGTTGTGAATTGTAATTAGTGATTTAACTAAGACTGTAACATTTGGAAGCATGATCAGTTTCAACAATTTAATCCTTTTCAAAGATGACTCACATGCACACTACAGTTGATTAAGGTTATTCACTAGAAAATTTAATTGTTCTCAGAGTATCATGCCTTGTGTATCTGCAATATCATGTGTGTTAAGCAAAGGTTCCTCTCTCTCTCTCTCTCTCTCTGTGTGTGTGTGTGTGTGTGTGTGTGTGTGTGTGTGTGTGTGTGTGTGTGTGTGTGCGTGCGTGTGTGTGCGTGTGTGTTTCCTTTCTTAATATTAAGGAACAGTAATTCAGCTTATTGGCTTGGAACAACCTACTAATTACCTCAAAGAGGCACATCACTTCTGCTATTAAACTCTCGGTACTTTGAAGTACTGCAGCTATAGAAATACATTCTTCACGAAGGGTGTTGCAAAGTATTTATTTCTTACTTTCTGTGTAGTCTGCTACAGTAGGTGACGCCCTTTCCCTATCTTGTAAATGGCATCTTATGCAACAAAAAAGAGTGTAAGTGAATATTATGGTTTATATCAAGTTTTGTAACACCTTTGTGAATAAATAAACGCACTATTTTATTCATTAACTAGAAAAAAAAATCTATTGTGAAAATAAAGCAGTAATTGACATTTTCTAAATTTTCACTTAATAGATAAACTAAAAGTATTTTTTTAAAGAACTCCTAGAAACATTTGTCACATTCACTAATGCTACAAAAATGTAATGGGATATGCGATGCATGATTAGCAAATGTAATGTTTAAATCACGGAACCTGCAAATGCTTCAGAAAAAACTTTACTTATGAAAGCATCAATTTAAAGAACAGGAAACATTAACCCACAGCTCAAGTAAAAGTGTGATATCCTGTATTGTAATACATTCTAGGATTTAATGATGAAAGAGTTTTAAAAAATTACAACAAAAATCTACAGAAGAAAGTCTAACTGAAGAAGGCAATAGGGAAAAAAAATAATTATTTTCAATTTTTATACATTTATTGAATTACAGGAATTTCTGTAATTTTAATTGAAAAATGTGCAAATATGACAAATGTAAGTACATCACAAAAAATAATTGTTTCATTAGTCAGTTGTGTATTTATAACAAAATAAGTGATGCAATACAAAAAAAGAAGAAAAAAGAACATCAATCTATAACACACTCCCTGTGGCACAGGAGTAACAATCAAAAGATTGTATAGAATACAATAAAATATTTAATCGTAACAAAATTAAATGCTGTATATTCCAAGATCTCTTGCACATTCCAGTACAAGTAGGAGATCACTCACAAAGTGCACAATAATATCAGTGCTCATTAGGTGTTAATCAGTTCAATTTGATCAAATAATTAAAAATTCATGATTGTAAACTGTAGGCACTCATCGCACCATTGGAGGATGCAGGAAATTTCCTAAAATCTTGTGACAGATTGTCCTCCACAGCTAGACGACCGCTGGAAGCTGGTGGTGGAGTTACGTCGTCATTGCTGGAACAACATTAACTAAGCATCGTCTGACACACTAAACTGGATTAAAACCTTCAGCCTATGGGTATTAGTGACAAAATCATGCAAAGAAGCATGAGAAAGTATTTATTTTGTTTGTTAAAGTCAGAAT
Source organism: Vandiemenella viatica (assembly GCA_031002005.1). Lineage (NCBI taxonomy): Eukaryota > Metazoa > Arthropoda > Insecta > Orthoptera > Morabidae > Vandiemenella > Vandiemenella viatica. The sequence continues at coordinate 22,800 of JARYHS010014143.1, read as the reverse complement.
AAACAATAAATCTACAGTTAGAGCACCCAAAACACTGGTTTAAATTTCATTAATAGTTAAATAGCAGGTTAAAGCAAATGAATTGAGAAAAGATTAATTCTTGGCAGACAACAGAAATGCAGATCAGTGTATAAGTTAATGCAAGAAGAATACAGACACACATGCAACATTTTACTATTATTTAAGTCCCCTTCACAAAGCAATTGTATCTCAGCTGAGGTGACAGTTATATTATGTTACAGTTATGAAGAAACATTGCAACAGTCCTCATTCAGTGTTTAATATATTCACACATGATAGATTATTTTGTCTCATTAAAAAAGAACCTGAAAAAGAAAAATGTGCATATGGCGTGACTTTAAATAAAAATGACAAGCAACTAGTATTAAAAATATATAGACTTTAATCACATTTTAGTGTAAATTTCCCTTGGTTGTATAAATGGAAAAACCTTCGATATAAAAATTGGTAACCATCTCTGGTGGTCACTGATCTTCACTAACAAAAGAAGTTAAAATTACAGACCTGCTAAGTTTGATATGAATGTAGAAGAATAAAAGCACAATCATTGAATTTGTGAGTAAATTCAGTAACATTTCTAAAAAAAAAACAATATTTCTAACATAGCATGATTAATTTACTCTGGGTATCACCTGATATTTATAGCTGCTGTCTCATGTTCACTGTAAAAACTAGAGCAATATTAGCAGCAGTATATGAAAAACATGACATTTTTGTCAAAGAAAAGACAAAATTGCTAACTTTAAAGAATTCAGCAAAAAAGCAAATCATAAGATTAAAAAATTGAACCATACTAATAAACTATTTTTTAAATAAAAAAAAATTATTAATGGTAATTGCCTTCGCCCAGACACGGGCATAGCGTTCACAGAAGAAGAAGAATGGAATGAAATGTGAATGAAGGGCATTTTCAGTCCATGTCTGATACTCCCAATTCTTTGCAGCTCCTCTTTTCAACAGATGGTCTTCCATTTGTTTTTGATATAGTATTCCTACATTTCAGATGTAATCTGTAATACTATTATTTCATCCATACAAAAGTGCATGAAAAAAGTAGCTGTAATCGATATAAATTTCAAATTCAAGGTTCTATTTCTTAAGTACCTGGGATCCCTATAATTGTTCTACTTTTTACTAGACCAACATTTCTGTCTTGCCAAATTTCACAATCACTCAAAGCTTTTAAATTTGTTTGCTCAATTGTGAAATTTCTAATGTTCAGGTATCGGTTTCAAATCTCATAATTTTATGGCCCCATTTTCCAATTAATGTTGACACATTTATAAGAAATTTGCCAAAAACGACTAAAATGGGATAGCTGAAGAACTTAAGTTTTGAGACCGTTTGTTGATGTAAACCACAGGCAAGAATATTATAATACAAATAATAGTATTGATCCAATATCCATCAATATATACATGATTCCATCATTACTAGTATCTGTATTATTAGGTACATCAGTTTGTAGTTTCAGTACACTTATATTCATCTTTTACTGTTATATATTTGTACGAGAGGTGAACGGAAACAAAGGTTACAAGGCAGATAATCCTGGAGTATCATTCATTATGGAATTAGTAGTGTGTGGTAATTCTAAGACATGCAGATGACAACTGTACAGAGTTCCAGCCACCCATCACCTAAAGCACTAGTTTTAGGTAAAAACAAATTGCTACTCATTTCGAAAACTGGTCTCGTGAAGAAATTCGCTCAGTTATTTGATTTCTTGTGGGCAAAACATGTAACCACAGCTGAAATTCACCAGCTGGTAGAGTTTTATGGAGAGATTGTAATATCTCATTAACATGTTGGAGAATAGTGTCAAAAGTCTACAGCCGGTAGAGAAAACGTCACCGACAAGGACTGCAGTTGAAGTAGTTACGTTGTGGCATCATCGACCATCCTCCCTACAGCCTGAACCTCACTTCAAGCAACTTTCACATTTTTTCTTACTTGAAGGAGGCCAATGATTCAATTCAGATGAGGATGTGAAACACTTGGCATCAACGTGGCTGAGCACACAATGACAATTTTTACCGTAAGGGAGTATTCAAACTCATATCATGAAGTGACAAGCACCTGAATCGATATGGAGACTATATCATAAAATAACTAAATGTATGTACTATCAGTTGGCCGTATGAAATAAAATGTGCATGTTATACTCAGGCTTTGTAATTTTAGTTTCAGATCACCCCTCATACTAAGCCTAAGCTACTCATACATTTGTATTTGGATTGGTATAATAATTCTATTCACAATTTTGTTTAAAACCAGTCACTAAACTTGTGTCAGATACTAAGCTAGATGAGATTATTATATATATGTGTTAATGACAGTCATACAGTTAGTAACTGTAGTTTTGATAGTGGCAGCATACTAGAAATCATCTGGAAGTTTTGAGTGCCAACAAGTTTACACAGAATAAATTTTTTTTAAAATGCAGTTATTGTCCTTCAATGTATATAACACAGATGTGTTTGCAACATAGGTGATACTTTTATTTATGCTCAGCTGCATTAAAAATCAATTTTATCCAATTTGATAAAATAAACAACAACAAGATTGAAATCGAGGGAAAAAAAGAAATCGGAGAGACAGTCATAATGGATGAGAAAGTGATAAGGAAAAATCACATAATGAACACACTATGTAATCAACATTTGTATTTCAAGTAGATTCCCTTCACCCTTCAAATCTTTTCACCTGCTTAGTATTCTCACTAAAATGTATCCTGAACTTAACATTTTCCATTAACCTAATATTTTCTTTTCCTTAGCCCCATAGTCATTTCCTGCCTCTCATGTCTAGCCATTTTTCACTTCACCTCAGGACCACCAGTGCCAATAGCAGAATTTTTCCTATGCACCTGTCATAAAACAAGATATTTATATTAAAAATAAAAATAAAAAACAGTTTTTACCAATTCATGAAGTAGGCAATTATTACTTTTGTATTAGTTGAATAGTTTTGGAACTGCTTTCCTAATATTTTTTCAATTTCGGTATGAAGAAATTCTAATATTTTATTAGAATTGTCAAAAAAACCTCTCAAGTTAAAGAAACATTTATAAATGTAAATACATGATATTCATTCACTAGCACATCACATCTTCTTTCCAAGGTGACTACTTCTTAATACAATCTCTACACAGTACAGTATTAAGTGAAATTGTAACAAAATGATATATTAAAAGTCTGAAAGCAAGGGAGACATCATTTTGTTTAAATACTATCATAAGAAACAAATATAGAGAGAGGCTCAACAATATTTATGTTTGGAGAAAGGCTGAATAATGTAAATTAAAGTACAAAACATGTTATAACAACTGGAAAAATAGAAACTTTTCTCGAATAGTTACTGAAAAAAGAAATTTCACTCCTACCCGTAGTATATTATTATTATTTTCCAGCATCTTCTGTCAAACTGTGGATACCACTATCTGCATTATGTTAAAAAGTTATGCTTATTTTATCAATGTAATTATTTTTATTGTTATGAGATGAAATATCTTTCCCTTTTTTTATAGCTCTATATTTCCATACTATTTATTTGAACATTTCTTTCGCCTGTGATTTTCACTACTGAAGGGCCAAGTTTTGTAGTTTAAACTAGAATAAAACCTTCCACACATTTGAAAACATGAACATAAACACAATACAAAAACGATCTTTTATAGTTAAAAAAAAAAAAAAAAAAAACTAAGGTCATTAGAGTGTACGATCATGCCATCTGAGAAATACAGTAAATCTGATAAAAAAATATTTATTTTTAAACACTACAAGTGTAGTAAAATTTTTTGTTTGTTTTTTAAATATCATTGTTATTGCATTAGAATCCAATCATCTTGCATCTATATAAAAACAATAAAGAGCATATACATATGAAAGACCTTCAGACTTTACACACACAATTAAAGCAAAGTTAAATAGAGGCTTATAATTTTCTTTAAAATTAATTTCCTAATGTTTAAAAATGTTGGAGGCAATCATAGCTAACAACAAGAAACACATTCAAGTATAAGCAACAGGTAATAGCATGTGTGAGAAAAGGACTGGAGAGTATAGCAACAATGAAAGATACTATGTCAATGAATTGCACTGATATTAACACAAGTCAGGAAAGACTCCTTTCACATATTACTATAAGCAAGCTAAACTCAAACTGAATTTGCCTATATATTTTTCATACACAACTGATTGAAGTGAACTTTCCTGTAAATGAGTTGTGCATGCAGGTATAACAATATTCTGTTTTCCTACAGCTACAGAAAGTTTAATAAAAAAAAAACTAAATACAGATAGTAATAATTAAAAGCATTTCTATGGTAAGACATTGTAAGGTTATGGTGGTTTGTTTGAGTGTTTTGGGCCATATTGGGCAGTTTCAGAGTGTGACACAGTGGTTTGAGAAGCATGAAGGATAAAAGTTGAACCATCGGCGCTTAGTGGAAGAATGGCACATTATCAAAGTGATAGGCAGGGTAGTGCCATAGTCATGTGTTACAACTAGGGGTGAGCTGGGAGAAGCACAGCTGTCCATCACCGAATGTGCTGGGACGTATGTTTTGCCCCCCGGGGAGGAATGAGAAAACTAGCAATCCTTCAGTTGGAATGAAACATTATTAGTTTTGTTGTTTGGTAATTGAATTCTGATCAACATTTATTGGGGAGTAAGTGATTTGGCAAAGTGGTGGTTAAAAGTCGTAATTTCCTGAGACGGTTTAGTAAGGGCTCAGAATAATTTCCTGCAGACCCATAGTTTAAATTCAGCGTTTTGGTTTTGAAAGAGTGGCGACTGTTTAATGTTATGTAATGTAATGTGTACCATACGAACTCCCGAACTAGAGAAGATTTAGCCAACCGATTTTCATATCAAATGTGTGTAAGTTGCATGACCAGTGAAACAGGTTTGCATTAAGAAGTGTTGTTTCAGTTAAGTTTGATGTGTCAAATTATGCAATAAGCTGACATGGTGTCAAGAATATTTATAGAGGAAAGAAAATAAATCAGAATAAATCTGAAGGGAACAATTTTGATTAAAAAATTGCTTTTGTAACTTACAGCCAACGATTTTTTGGACCTTACTGTTGAAACTGTAAATGATAGAACATTTCAAAGGTGGTGTTAATTAATTGGAGCTTTGTAGCAACAAGGAATCTTCTCACAAATTTATCTTTAAATTTACATATAGGTCAGTGGTTTGTTTGAAGGAAAAGATAATTTGAAATAAAGTCTTAGTCTATTATAAAGTTTTTTTTTTGGTCAGTACTTAAGAAATAGAAACATTTACTATTTCTGTGTTGATAATAAGAATTACAGGGGGTTGAAGTTCTCTCTGAAGTTTAAATACATAGTTGACCATGATGGAATTGCACCCTCGAATAAACCACTGTCTGCAAGAATTTGGAAGCATCTTGCAGATTTGGGGGAGTGGACCGTTATAGTCATTGTAATACGAGGGTGGCCAGAAACTAATGCACCACATTTTTTTTTCTCAGCCCCCAACAGTGGTACGAATGCAAAACTTTAGATTTGAATTCTTTGTAGTTTTCAGAGTGCGTGAGCAAAGTTTCCATTTCTTCTGACAGATAGCGTACTTGCAGCAACGGTTCAGTGATGGATGTTATAAGTAGTGTGTCATCACTGAATTTCTCACTGCGGAGCAAGAAATGGCTGGAAATATTCACAAACGTTTATGTACAGTTTATGGAGCAACAGCAGTCGACAGAATTACGGTTAGTCACCGGGCACAGTGGGTGAGGCCATCTGAAAGTGGTTCTGCAGAGCTCCAAGATTTGCAGCGGTTGGGAAGGCCACCCACCGGTGTAACACCTGACAAGATGCAGCATGCTGATGTGCTCATTCGTGAGGACTGATGCACAACGACTTGGTAGTTGGCGTAGGAGCTGTTGATCAGCAAAGGAAGTGTGGGTGTAATCGTCAGTGCTCTTGATTACGCAAAATAGGTTCACGATGGGTTCCGTGCTGTCTTATGGAGGAACACAAAACTCTCAGAAAAAAAAAAAAAAAAATTTCTTCTGAGTTGCTGCAATGTTTTGAAGCTGAGGGGGAACCATTCTTGTCCCGGATTGTGACAGGTGGTTTTTTTTTTTATGCCTCATCGACGGCTAAGGTCATTAGAGTAGGGATGGGACTAGGGACAAGGAATGGGAAGGAATTTGGCAATGGCCTTTTTGAAGGAAGCATCCTGGCATTCGGCTGGAGTGATTTGGCGAAACCATGGAAAACCCAAATTTGGATGCCCAGATGGGGATTCGAACCCGCATCCTCCCGAATGAGAAGACAGAACGTTAACTGTTCACCCACCACACTCGGTGTGACAGGTGATGAAACCTGGAGTGACCATTTTGAGCCTGAAACAAAATGGCAACTGATGGAATGGCACTATCATGACTCTCCACATAAGAAAAAAATTAAAAGCAACTGCTTCCGCTGGTATGGTCATGATCACTGTTTTAGGGACTGAGATGGTGTCATACTCATTGATGTGATGCCGAGAGGCACGAGCATTAATTCTGAGGTATATGTAAACACATTAACCAAACTCAAGAAGCACTTCCAGCAAATTGGACGCCATAACAACCCAAGTGATTGTTTACTGAAACATGATAATGCACGCCCTCACACAAGTTTAAGAATGTTGGAACATATCAAACAAGATAGGACAGTGTTACCCCATCCATCCTAGAGCCCTGACCTAGCTCCCTCAGACTTTCACTTGTTTTGGCCAGTGAAGAATGCCATTCATGGGACACATTTTGAGGATAATGAAGAGGTGATTCGCACAATGAAGAAATGGCTTCGTGAACAGAACAAGGAGTGGTACCGCCAGGGCATACACGCTCTTGTGTCTTGCTGGAGGAAGGCCATAGAACAGGAAGGAGATTATGTGGAAAAAATAGGGAGTGTAGAAGAAACATCATTCTTTCTTGTGCATAAGTTCCATTGTGTTCAATAAATAACTGTTGAAGAAAAAAACAAGTGGTACATTAGTTTCTGGGCCACCCTCGTAACTATAGGCTTACAAAGTTTTGGCTTCCACATTATTTTATTGAGAACATCTGTCAAACAAAAGTATTCTTAAGCTACAACTGAAAGTACTCATCATCACTTCATGTTATTGTCTCTACACCCAGTTTGCACAAGCATCATCAGTTTAATGTCAGTATAAGATTAGTTTGCCCAAAAGATTATGTAATCATTACATTGTTTGAATAAATGGTGGCTTTCCTAAAGTGTAAAGAATGAATGCAGCATAATGCAACAACAAAACAGTTGTCTAAATTCAACTGACTGAAATTAAGACAGCCTAAAGAAGACAAAGCAAAAGAGAAATGAACAGCCATAAATTTACGGGGAAAAATCAAAGATATGGTGCCTTCGTCCATCCTTGGAAAAGATTTAAACTATACTCCAACACCAGCATCTTTACCTATCCCCAAATTGATTAGTGGAATCGAACAGGCCATATACAGCATACTATCAACTGTAGTGGAAGAAATACCATGGGGGACATGTCGTACTATTATCACGATTGCTCCACCAAGAAACAGTATCTCCAGAAGAGAGAGACGTGCTGCAAGATGATCCAGAAATAGTGGCCCTCGCAGCTGATAAAGGGAATATAATCGTCTTACTCCCAGCTACAGAATACAAGACAAGATGTACAAACTACTGGACATGCAGCTTACAGGAAGATGACATCAGATCCCACCAGCCAGATGCAACATAAAAATGATTGAACTTCTTTGAAGTTCCTTACCAGACAATACAGCCAACAAACTTCTTCCTCTGCAGCCACACCACCTAGGTTCTATGGGTTCCCAAAGGTGCACAAGCAGGGCTTGCCAATGAAGCCTATAATTAGCACAATAGGAGTGCCCATGTATGGTCTTGCAAATTACCCGACGGCTGTTTTGAGTCCGTCAGTTTTCAAATGTGAGTACCACATCAAGAACTTGGCTCTGTTTTTAAACATCTATAATGACTAAGACTCTGATCTCATGGTCAGTTTTGATATCATATCATTTTTCATCATGGTACATCTCGAGAAATCACTCGAGCTAATTGCTGAGTAATTTGGGCCCACGCTCACCCAACTGTTCAGATTCATTCTGATTTCAACTTATTTTCTTTTTGATGGACAGTGGTTTGAACAAACTGATAAAGCACTGGAACCAGCAGGATTAAAACTGTTTTTTTTTTTTTCCTTCAGATATGTGAATGCCACTTTCATTGTGCTGCCTCACTGGGAAGAACAACTTCAAGCTTTTGTGCAGCATATGAACTCCGTCCACAGCGAAATACAATTCAGCATGGAGGTTCAAATGTAGTTGACCATTGTGTTCGTTAATGTTATGTTAAAGAGAAGGCCAGATGTGTTTACCGAAAGCCAACCCACATGGAGCAATATTTGTATGACTCCAGCTGCCACCATCCATCACAGAAGGGAACTTCTGAATACACTAGTGCACAGAGTATGTGTGATTTTGACAAATAATACTACCTCCACAGGACTAGCCCATCTGAATAATGTATTCCAGAATAATGGTTACAAAAACCAGAAAATTTTGTGTGCCTTCAGACAGAAGACCATTCCAGAACAATAGCCAAGAAGGGCAAATTGAAAACTGTAGCCTACATCCTGTATGCCGACAATGTATTGCGTAAGGTTGGCAGAATTCTATGCCGATACAACATCAAGTGTGTTTACTCCCATCCAGCCAATACTAAAGCATTTCTAGGCATGATTAACGACATCTGGGTCTAAGGAAACCTGGCTTAAACGACATACCATGTGAGTGTGGAAAACCATAGGTTGAACAGACCATTGCCATTTGTGTTCTATGCACACAGACCTATAGCAGCTGTCAAAATCAGAAATTGCTGAACATTGCCTAGAACACCATCATGTTAACAAACACGAGAACACTGAAGTTCTGAAAAACATATCCCACTTTTGGAACTGTGTATACAAGGAAGTAAGTAAGATCTGGCTAAGGAATAATCTGATCAACAATGACAAAGAGTTTCAACTAAGCCAAACATGGTGGAACTCAGCAGTGAAGCAGTTCCAAAAACAGCAGACCTACGATACTGAGCATGACGAAAGTGACGCACAGACTGAGGGCCACTGTTTGACGCCCAGGAGCGGGGCACCACCACCATTGGCACACCACACAACTGCACGCAGCAGGAGTGAAGGGGACAGCGTGATGAGTATAAATATTGGTCCCACAGGTCCAGCACGACAGTCAAAACTTGGACAACACTCCTCACACCAGCCAAAGAAGTAATCTGAAGATGATGGCATGTTATGCTATCGAAAATTCATTGAACATTGACCAAGTAATCTGGATGTATCTTCAGACAGAAGATTTGCCAAAAAAACCTACGAGTAAATAAATTAAAACAAGACCATCAACATATAAAAATATTTTATTTTTAAAGTTCTTAATGTTCTGTAATCAATTAAATGAAGGGATCGATTATGAGGAAATTCTCTGATAAAATGACCCAAAGTAACGTTTATAAATTCCACCAATTTTAATTTGGCATATATTTCATTTCTTTTGTTTGCTTTTGTTCTCCAACCCTATTAAATAACAACATAGTAGATGTAAGAATGAAGCTTTTCGCGGCACTGTAAATAAATAAAATGTTCTCTGGCTTCCTGGTAGAGTCAGAAGAGTGGATGATGTCATGTGCTGGGTCGTCTTTTGTCTTTCACTGTTGCCACAGCACTGCCAAAACAAAAAGCTATTACAGTTATACAGTTGGTTGAAAATGAGGGCAGAAATGGAATCCCTTGGAATATCCCATGAATATGACATTTATATGCAGCTGGAAGCCCGAGAACATTTTATTTATTAACACAGTAGTTATTCACAAGGAATGGTTCAGCATATGGAAACTATCAGAATCATACCATAACAAGGCATGGAATAGAAACAAATTAAGCCTGACATTAAGGAGATAATATATTTAAACCTAGGACTTAAACGCTTAAGAGAGACAATTTTAAATAAATGCATTTTTGCTGCTGGACAACCATAGCCTTTTAAGCACATCAATCTTAAAAAACCATTCCATCTATTTACAATATCTGCATACATAAATTAGGTTCAGTACCACTATGTTAGTGATTTATTAATATCTGTATCATCTACTATCAAACAAAAGCCTTTCCAAAATGCTATGTTATACAATATGACGTAAAAAAATGACATTTAATCTTACAGAAATGTTGTAAGAGAACCATGAAAGGCAAAATGAGAACAGGAAATATGCACAATTCCCGTGTTATTGTAAACTCATACTTCTTGTAACCAAGGGATCAAGAATGAAAAGGTCAAAAATTTTAAGAAAATAATATCTTTTTATAGAAACAGCCAACAAATAAATTCAAACATTTTACATGATACAGATACAGTTTACAAGTGATTAGCATTACAATTTATAAAAGGCTTGTGCTCAAAAATAAAAATCATCTCACTGACAAGATTAATGGAGACTTATACACTTTAAGAATACAGTATTTAGATATAGTGCAAAAACAAAACAAATTGGCTGAAGACTTTTCAAAAACAATTTGAAAGCAGTAACCACTGAAACTGGAAAATGTGCTCTGGTTACATGAAATTTTTATATTAGGGACATCAATAAAAGTAATTGAACGATTCCTTTCACCAATTTCTTTCTCTTTTTTGCAGGTAATATTAATGTAACTATACAGTGAGATGTTTTTCAGTCTATATTTACTTTTAAAAATCTCTCATATGTATGTGTGTTTTTGAGCAATGGTCCTGTTTTACAAAGTCTCATTGAACACTGTGTGTAAGCTTAAACTTATGACTCAATAAAAAAAATCATTTTCTTCCTCGACCTAAATGTCTATTACTGCTACAATCGCAAAATGTAACATGATTTGCTTTGTGGACCATATTACAATTCTATAAGAGGTAACATTATAAAACATTAAAGCAATAAGAAATGCATAAAAATTATCAGTACATAATCGGATACTTCTTAAAATCATATCTAAGCTAATAAGGAAGTGACACACAAAGTGGGGCAACATTTATGTAAAAAAGCTATGAAGACAACACCAGAAATTTTTTTTGTTTTTTTGTTTTTGTTTTGAAAAGTTATAGAATGGAAAGAACTACAACTAAATTTCACAAGAATGCACTATTCTCAGGACCATATCTGTAGTTTGGCTACATTAACAAAAGAAGTATAAATTGGTCACAAAGTACTGACATACACCAACAACAGTGATTGAATAAACTAGATAACACTGAAATGATGTAATACTCACATAGATTCTTCAAGGAAAGAAATAACATCAACAGCAGTCTTAATTATATTAGCAATACAATGGAAGAGAGATTTTTTCCAAATGCAATAAAAAGTATGCTAAAATATTTCTATTAAGTCTGTATCAATAACGAATCAAGCAGAACTACAAACACTGAAAGGTACAGATGCTGGATGGGTTTACTACACTCAGGAAAAAAGAGCACAAAAGATTAAGTTATATCTATAATTTAATACACATTTATGGAATGTTGCAAACTAATGAAGAAAAGTCTCTCACAAATGAGAACAATTATACAAATTTATTTAAAATGCCAAACTTCAACTAACAGACAGGAAAAAAAGTTGGTATCACAGATTATTGACTAAGTAAAAATTATTTAATACTCTGACCATCCTCACCAAAATTAAGAAAATATTGAACTTCATATAGCTCTGAAATATTTCAGCACTTCTATAATCTGCACCACACCACAATGAAAACTAAATGTCCTCTGCTATTCTGCTAAAGAAAATTTCAATAAGCACCTTCACATTCATAACACAGATTGCATTCAATTTGGAAATTTGAATTATAATGTAGGAGGGAAAATAAATAATATCTTAAAGAGATGAAACATTACACAAATTCTAACCAAGAGTGGGGTGATGGAGGACTGCCAGTGTTAATAATACCCCCCACAAGTAATTTATCACACAGACATGTGCCAATGTTAGTTTCCCCTTAGTGATTATTGAATAGACTAAATGAATGTGATTAGGAAAATCACATTGATAAATTTAAAAAATTAATAATAAATTGCAATATTGGTTAATAATCATTCTAATCTCTTAAATATTTGTTTCCCTACACTCCATATGTGGCAAGTAGATCTAATACACAAAAGTGGGGAAATGCAACTGTTACAAGGATACAATTTATATTTTGGAGAAAAAAGTTTTCCTTTGCTTTTTATTTGGCTTATATAAACTTCAATAATAATAATAAAATTTTGTGTTAAAAAATCAATTCTGATCTTGTATAAAACTTCTGAAGTTGCTGCAACATTATACAATGCTCAGATCATTTTCTCATGACTACCTCCCCTCAAAGTCACCTCACTTTCACAGTCTTAGAAATGTTTTAAACCAAATTTCATTCGAGCTTATACAGCAATAACTGCAGGATTCATAATCCCATCTATATTCCAAAATCAATATAAATCATTCTGATCAGTGAGCATGAAATTTCATATATTCTGAATTTGCAAGCTACATTTCATGTGAAAATTAACCACACAGAACTGATGGAAAAATTAATGTGAATTTGTGGAACTACATAAACCAATGAGAAAAGTAACTATCACTGTGAATTGTGATCACAAGCAGAAAAATAAACATGAGATTACCAGGGCTGCAAGAATATAAAACAGTTCAAAAATAAAGTCCTTAATTAAACAGAAGAAACACCATACTGACAAGCCAGGATTAGTTTGATACAATCTGCCTCCATCTGTTATATGTTGATAAATTTTCTCTTCCCTAATCCCAATTTACAAATGTCAACATGTATAGTGCATTCTTACACTGAATATAGCAGACAATATGGTTCAGAAGGTTTGGGGAGATTTTTACACTGCCTTTAGAAATTGTCTTTAGCATAGTAGCCATTAAATCTTCAAGTTATTCACAGTACAATTCAGAAAGAAATCTGGTGGGAAGAAGAAATAAGAACAATTAAGTGTTGCACACTGATCTCTCTATTTCTTGATGTTTATCTGAACTGATTTTAATGAATACACAAACAATTAGTGCTTTAATTCCACACTAATATAAAACAAAATTATTGTTAGAGTAAAAAAAAACTGTTTCTTTACTAGACTAAAAGAACATAAGTGTGAGGGTTGCCCACTAAGAACTCTATCCTAAAGCATAACTGGAAGCAAATAACTGTGTTGCATAAGGAATATGAAGTAATTAGGGGAAAGTTTTTTCTATAACTGTTGAAAGATAGCATTTACCAATGGAAATTAAAGTCAATTTAGTAGAAGTTTATCTGACCTATGTTACTACACCTTTAATACTGAAAAAGAGGTAGGCCGAATGTAAATGTTGCTGCACCAGACTGAAAGATGTCAAATATTAGAGCAGATACAAGAGTTGTTGATAAAAGAAACAATTTACTAGATAGATATTTGGTAACAATTACTGAGAAATGTGTTTGATTGAAAATTTATGTAAATCTAAATTTTAGTTCACTGTTAGAAAACATAAATAATTTCCTTCTTTTATTTTTGCACCTAATAATACAAATATTGTTGCAGTAGCTAAAAATATTTAAAGACATTAAAAAAATTATAGTGATTCCTTACCTTGGAAAGTAGTCTGGCAGTTCAGTGATTTAAGGTGTCATAATTGGGATTCAAAGATTCCTGACTTAAATCCAGTACTGCCAGAATTTTAACCTGGCATTGCCTGTTATTTGTATGTGAAGCCAGAGGAAAGGAAATGGTTACCTTACCTCTGTATAACTGTATTGTAAAATTTTCAAAAGAAGTAGCAACCCTACACCTTGAAACAGTAAGTAACTAGATAATAGTAAACAATTCTTTTAGATGAAAAATAATGATGAAAATAGAAATTGGTTTAGTAAACTGAAGATCTCATTTTACATGGATGATATGCATTCTTAACCAGTAAGCTACAGTTCGATGGCAAATTTGGCTAGTGTCTTATAGATCCAGTACATGGTATGTTTCATAAAAAACAGATAAGTTTTTATTCATTTTTATTATATTTTATGAAAACTGTAAAATGAAATTTGACTCTAAGATGAAGAGTTTATAGGCAGCCAGCACAACAAGAAATAAAGTGAACAAAAGTACAATATACCTTCAAGCTCAATATCCTTTTTCGGAGTACCACTCATACCATAAACCAATACAAAATACATATACAACCTACAGCAGCTTTGCCATATGCAGAAAAAAAGCTTTTCAGCATTCCTACAATCCAAACAATTTAAAACAATGTGCAGAGCCCAACTACCATACAAGGGTTTTTTTTTTTTTTTTTTTTTTTTTTTTTTTTTTTACATAATGCAGTACAAAAATTTTTGGTGTCAGTTGTACAAATAAATATCTAATAACTATCAGTATTTATAACCTGACATTTTTATAACACTGCTCTAACAACACCAAAAATAAAATTTTATGCATAACTTCTGCCGCTCTCTGAAACCCGTGTTGGATATCAATTTTTAAAACTGTTCGTATTAATTTAAAATTATAGTTGAATCAGACCGAAGCAATGGCCGAGGACGATGGAAACAGTATTAAGAAAGAAGGAAAACTTGGTTAAAGGTTTCAAACTATGGCAGCCAAATAAACTAAGGTGTTTAACTAATTTCCAAGTTTAAGAAGCATTCACTAAAAGTCTAATGACTATTGAAATCAAAGCAATAATTAAAAACAAAGAATAATCCCTCGCAGTAAAGTACCTATATAATTAGCACTGGTTCAATTTCATAAACTTCAATAAATGTAAAAAATACAATGTTTATGTATGTTCCAAGAACAGAATTGTCAGTTGCCTTTATCCTAACACACATCACTTTATGCTTATGAACAAACAGCACAATATATCAAAACACTGGGCGCCTCCACATCCAAAGCACAGTACAAATACGTTTCACAACAATCCAGCTTTCATAATACTCTCGGTTAACACTTAAATACCTATTAGAATTTCATCATTCTAGTGTAAGTACTTTTATAACCTAATTCACTCTGATTATGTTCAAAAACTTTCTCCTTCAGAAATTTCTTGTCAGTATCTAGTTTAGTTTATTCTTCCAGAAAGTCCAAAGACACTGGACCTAATACTGCTGCATACCTGAAGAGGAAGTAAAAGGGGGAGAATCTAGTTCAGCTTCCTCTGCCCACTGCTGACGAGACCCCAGAAGAGTTTCCGTATCCTCATCCACACAACGTTGAGGGAACGTAACACCATCTCCCAAGCTGAAAACAACAATGCTGGCAAATTTGTTCACTGATGCCTTGGTTATTTGTACAAAAAATATCCTTAACAAATTACAGAAGAATCAACAACCCCTGAAACAGGGCAAACAAATTCAACAGATCTATTGGATAGCATCCTTGGCCGATTAAGAAAATCTGAAGAAATCTGTTGGGGTTATTTTTATAAGAGAGCAGTGGTGAAGTACCGAAAAAATTTATTTCTATAATAAGAAAATATTTTATAGAAAGTCAGGTGCTAACACTGCAATATCTATCTTCAGCAATTTACATGGCTATTTGGTCTATGTTGTATTTGCATCCTACAAAAATATAGTTAATTGATCCACGTTTTCTTGCAGATTACCTTCCAAAGTACAAAAATCATAAATTACATCTGTAAATGTTAATATGGTTTTTTTTTTATTATTTTACAAAAATATAACTTTGAAAAACAAGTAATTCTGAAAATGAATTTTTAATTATCCACTATTTAAAAAATAGCATCTGTAAATAAATTACTGAACTTATTCAAGTAGTTTAATAGAGGTCATTGATGACAGATTTATTTACTGATAAAATTACACTTTTCTCCAAGCTTTTCATAAACATTTCTAAACATATTTATTAAGTTGTGGATGGCAACAATGAACCACTGAAACAGTTAGATACCATTAGCATCATAGTGCAGTAGGAAGGTTCAGTAATATATTACCTATTGTATCTGGTGTATTATGTTGCAGCAAAACCAAAGCCTATCACATATGACAGCAAAAAAATTGAAATGTTGATGCTACCATTAGAGTACAAAATTATACATGGTTTACAAACTAAAAAAAATTAAAATCCAATTTAAGGCGACAAGAATATTCGAAAAGAAATTCTTTTGGGTCTTCTTAAATTTCACATAGTGCCAAAGCATATGACAGAACCAAACTTAAACTTAACTATTTTATACAACCTGACAACCGTATAATGAAATTTTATGTAACTGAACTCAAACAAGAGACTTTGATATAATTGTATTTTATTAAATGTATTCCACTGCTGCGTCAATCCATTGAGAGGAATGAAGACTAGAATGACCACTATCTGTTCCATGTATCTCCTAAAGAATCAATGTCACAGCCTTTTTAGATTTTTCAGAATCTTCAAAGAAGAATCCTTTTTAACTGTAACTTCAGTTAGGAGAAGGAAAAATAACAATCAGTGGAGTAGCCAATCATTGTATGGCATCTTTTCTGTTAACCAGTGCATTACTGTGAAGAAGGAACAAATTGTGCAATGTAGTGTCATAATTCCTGTCAAGCTTAAGGTGGGGATTGGCTTTACTGACAGAAGCAAGTTGATCATATAAATGGCATATACTGATTCACAGAGTATCTCTAATTCCTGTCTAGATTACGTCACATAATAAATTTGTTGAACTATGGACATTCTATTACATGGCGAGTCACAGAAAATACGCAAAAGAGCACACACATTTACTAAAGCAAAATGGTTTTGCCTACCGAACTGATGCAATTATAGATCTCATTTATAAGATTTTTCCTTAGTTTTCTAAAAACTGTCACTGTCTAATAATGGATTTTCTTGTAGTAGTAACTAATTTTTTTTCATACATGGTTGAATTTATTAAATACTCTTGGTGTCCTAAAACAATGTCTGCATATGTATATTTTTTTAATACTGAATTAGGACATTTGTGTAAATGTATTATTATATATCAATTACACTACTAATAATTTACTTATAGTTTTTGTTGGTTTAATGCTTTTCAGTCAAAAAATATTTTGTTTCAGCCATCTGTTTTGCCTGTTTTGTTGTGTTACCGACTGTATAAACTTGTGGCATTTGAACCAAGTTACATATTTATTGTTGGATAACACTACTATTACCAACTTTGGACACTTCTGTAGCTAATTTTCACGCATTAACTTAATATTAATTTAATAAAGAATTCAAATCAAATCATTGTATGGCATTGGTGGCTGAGAGATCCTGAAGGATTGTTCAGCTGCCAGGTGGCTGGGTTTATGATGCACTGTGCAATGCACCCCTTGTTGCGGCTCACCTAACCAGGTAATCCTACTGGGTATAAGGGATCTACTGCTTAATGTGGAATCCGAGCCACGGAAGCATTCTAGCATTTCTCAAATTACATAGCAAGCTGTGCCAGAGGTGAGATCATGTTAAGTGCCTTTAAAAATCCCAGCCGAGACCGGGTTTCAAATCTGGAACTTTTTTATCTCCAGTCAGATGGCTTAGCCACAGAGCTACGAAACTGCTCTAATCCAGAATTGCCAGCTAATAAAAGAATGTGTATTATAAACCTGTATTTTTTGGTTTGTTTCTTTGGGTTTAAGCTATATCTATGTTTGATTATAAAATTTGTTTTAATGACATATTCCCTGATTACATTATTCCCTCCATTTAAAGTTTTTTGCAGGTGGAAATTTCCTTGTATTGTCAGCATGTTTCTTTCTGTGGTTGTTAACAGTCAACATTTGGATATAAATTTCATGCTTGTTTTCAAGTAAATGTTCTGCAAAGGTAGAATGATTAGAGCACCTTGTACCATTGACAGTTTTCTTTTTGTGTTTCATTTACCAGTGTGGTTTGGAGGTTTATTTGCAGGGCCTTATTGACCATTTATGTATATATAAAAATATATATTTTAAATTGTTACTAAGCCGTTGCACCATGTCGATAATATAACCATTCTTGGATACTACTAAATTTTACTCTCCTCTACTTTATCTCATTCTTTCTGTATAACATGTATCAGAGAGTTGCATATTGGCAACTCATGGAGCAGTTTTTTTTGGTGAAGTAGGAGCTTTTATTTGTAATTACCTGCCAGTGTGGCATTAAAGCACCACCACAATAGACCATGGAGGCACAATGGGCTCAGGCTCAAATCCTGATGGCAACATACCAACTTCCCCCCATCAAAAGTACGAGAGACTGATAGTAAATAGAACATTTCTTTGAAAATAAGCACATCCTCTAGAAAAGGATATGCTGAATGACATACAAAAGTGGAAACAAACTAAAAATAATAGTTTATTTCATCATAGAATTTATCAATTCTCTGACAAGGTTTGTTTTATAATATCAACATACTTGTACTAATATATAATCTTGTATTTTCTTGATGATTTTCTGAAATATTTCACTTTCTATATGATCTACAAAAAAAAAAAATTAACTGATGGAATTAATAAACCTAATCATATGACAAATTTATTTCCATTTTAATAAGGAATAATGTATGCAGGAGGAAGGACTACCCACGGGTAGACTAACAGCAAGAATAATGGCTTCTATCTTCACAGATTGTATAGAAAATAAAAACTTACAGAAAGTGATAAAAAAATCAATATATCATACTCGTATCCATACATTAAGGGATTTTTTCCCCCAGATAAACTGTAAATAATTTTTTCACGATGATAATGTGTGGATTAACTGTGGCTGCACAACACACAAATGTGTGATAAGCCCAGCAGCTCACTACAAGACTGCTTAGTGAAATGCAAACAATTCTTGTACCCAGGTCTCCGGTACAGTGGCTCCGACTGCATGTAGTGTGTATATGGCACACAGTATTCGAGTTTTAGGGAAGCAGGATGGCACAAAGAACATATCTGGATAACATTATGCATGGTCAGATCATTGGCAGATTAGAAGCAGGCCACAGATGGCTCCAGGTGAGCCAGGAGTTTCATGTCACCAGTAGTGTCAGTTCACAGATATGAAGAAGATTCCTGGAGGGAGGAAACATTTTGCAGCTGCCTATGGAGGGGGGGTTCCAAGCCAGGCCACGTAGCTTTCCTTTCATAATATTTTTCACAGGAACAGAACTCACAAAAGCTGGAATCAACAGAGAAAAAAGCTACGTGGGGGGGGGGTCACAGGAGGCCAAAATGAAGCTAAGGGGGCATCCATAAATTACGTGAGGTGAAATAGGGGGGGGGGGTTTGGAGAAATCTCACCAGATCTCACCAAGGGGGAGGGGCGGGGGTCTACGGAAATCTCACGTGAGATTTTGCGAAAAATGTCTACAATTTGCGGCAAAGTCGATTTTAGGAGGGTATTTCGTAAAAAAGTTAAGGTTTGACCAGATCTCACCAGGGGGGGGGGGGGGGGTCCAGAAATCTGGAAAAACACTTCACGTAATTTGTGGATGCCCCCTAAGTGGTTTATGCACGCTACCCTATGATTGGACCCAGGAACAGTGGGTAGTGTCGAGTTCACAGATGAGTAGTGATTTATGCTGGAATGACTGCCACCATCTGTTCATCTAGCTTGCCCCTTAGGATTGTTACAACTTTACTAATATTGTGGAAAGGGACTGATATGCCAGTATCACTGTTATTGTCTGGGGTGGCATTAAGTTAGGAGCATATACTCCAACTACACATGTTTACCTGGGGTACGGTAAGGGCCGCTGAACATTTATGGAACATTCTATGCCAAAGGACTGCAGCCCTAATACAGCCATCACGAATCACTGCTGGCCTCCAACGGGTGCTTGCCCAGAAATGGGAGACATTTACAAAAGCCATACTGGACAGTCTGATACACAGTATGGGCAGCGGTTGTGCACCCTGTATTGCCATGTGAGGTCATCACGCCCTATATTGACATTCTGTATGCTTCCTGGGGAGGGACGCTACATATGGTCAGGCCACCCACTGTCCATGTATGGTTTTTCTGTAAACCTTATCTCAGCAGCACTGTGTTACAAATCAAATTGTTGCCACGGTCCCTTTTAGTGTACATATTATAACCATGCCCCATGTTTTTCTTTGGATGTCAAAGATTCTGTATCTTATGGGCATAAGTGTATAGTGGTATAGGTGTAAATAATCTGGCTACTGGATGAACCAAATCAGCAGATGAAGGAATTCTATAATGACACTAACAAAATGTGTGAAACCTTTTCATTGCTGAGAATAAATTGTTTTTTAAAAAAGTCATACTACCTGGACTTGACAATTAACCCATTCAAATCATCTAACGATCAGGGGTCGTCACACTATTTTCTGGGACAGAAATCATGACTATTGGTCACAATACGGCATAGCCCCTTATAAATGCACATAGTTCAGTTTCTAGCTCAGAGATGGCATTTGTATGTATTCTGAAATTAAGTGGAATGTCCTTAATTCTCCTATTTTGACCTTACCAACTGCTTCTCATAGAGAAAAAAATAATCTGATTGTATTTTGCTGATCTCGGTATCCATCATGGCGACAAAAACATTTCATGGTGATGAGGAGGAGGTCAGAAAGTTTATAGAAAGTATAGTCATTGTTAGCATTGAATTTTCTAAAATAGTTCTAGTGATAGTTACAGTGAATCTAGTACTGGTACCAGTGAGGAACATAATGACGATGATGACACACTTGGACCTCACATATGCTCTTGCAAAAATGACTTGTAGGCAATGGAGTGAATGGAACTGGATAAATCTGCATGCAAATTTTCAGTACAAAATCTCTTCACTGGTTGAATACTCATATATAATTCCAACCAGGTTATTGTTCACTGCATTAACATCATTAATTGCAATAGAGCTAATGTACGGTGGCAATTTCCCTACACATCTACTTATGATTTTTTTTCACATTTTCACCCTTAAATCCTTCACACTCTGAGGTATATTGTTTATTAAGCCTTAGGTAATTTGTTACAGTTCTTCACTCTCTTACCTATAAATCAAAACTTTCCCACACCCTTATATCACAAAACAACTGATAATTTATTGTTATGGTCCTCTCTACCGTTCCACATGCTGTTTCAAAATCTTCCACTGTACAAGGCCTTGTACATGCCCACAATTCTCTTCACATGTCTTCTATCCTGTAATGACTTCCAACCCAATTCTTTAATCATTTTAATTACTGGGTGTATGCTTTGGTAATTTTCACAGACAAATATAACTGTCCACCTTGGCACCCTCTCCAACTCCAGTATAAGATACTCAATGTAGGTCCCATTTCATTCCACAATACTCTAACAAGGAAATGACAAAGTTTTGTTATCCATCTCTCTTACTTTCTAGCGCATCTCTCATTATCTTCGCCAACAAATGAAGTAGTCTGAAATCTTTACCTACAATCTCCCCAATGTGGCCTCCCTAGTTTAACTTACTGTCAACTGATATTTTGAGGTATTTATATTTTATTCCTTCAACAAGCAATTACCCTTCCACTGAATACTCATACAAAACCTTCATTTTCCTATTTGTATATCTAATAAATTGACTCTTTTTGGTACTTATCTTTATTCCAGGCCTATCTACCTAACTAGATATTACTGTCTACATCCTGCTGCATTTGCTAACAATATTCTCTCATTGTAATCCTATTATACAACATTATGTCACCTACAAACAGCGTAACCTCCTACTGTGGATCAACAACAGAATCATTCAAAAGAATAATGAACAGGAATAACCCTGACAAATTACCCTCTTGCATACAGGATAGTGTACTGGGGCCATTACTGTTATGCAAGTGCAAAGACAATTTTAGTCAATAATTGTAGAGGAAATGGGAGTTAAAGGAAGTAAAATAATCAAAACATTGCTAACATCAAATCATCAGTCAGTGTTTTAATGAATTATATATATGATCATCTGTAAAATGAGTCTAATAATTAGGTTGTTTTGAAATTCAAATTGATTTAGTTGGGATTTTATAAGTGAATGTTGGCAACATTTTTAAAATACTAAATTCAATTATATCGAATTGATATATTATGTCAGTCTCATTTTTAGGAAATATAAGTCACTACCCATTATGAAAAAACAATCAGTTCAATTAACGTAGAAGTGACACTGATGGATTTGCAATGTGTGTTAGATGTAATTCTGCTGCAGAAGACAATGTTTAATACAACGACCTGATCAAGCCATAAATTGTGCCTCACTTGGATGAATACAGTTAGGGAGAAATTCAGTTCCACTGAACAACTGGACTTAAACTTAAATTTACCAAGATAACACCATTAACATACTGAAACCAATTGGCCATTATCACTCAATGGTAAAATGCAAGTGGACTGCACATATGATATTTGTGTCAGATTTCAACACTATGTACCAACAAAATTAATCACTTCTTCGTATAATGTATGATCTCTTGACATGAACAATTGAATTGACAACAAGATATTTGTTTTTGAAGGAAAAGTTAATGAACATTTTACTAGTTTCAGGGTACGAAATTCAACTTTAATAGCATAAATCTCTTCGAGAAGCTTAGCTAGTCCACCATTTTAAAGCCCTTCTCTTCTAGATGGTGTAAATTTAATATCCTATAATTTTTCACAATGTACTACCCTTTTGCATTGGCCCCTTCCAAAACACTACAGAATCTTCAGAATATGTATTAAGCTATACTTTGAAATATTCAAACCTGCTGATTCCA
>JARYHS010014142.1:0-22056 GCA_031002005.1 Vandiemenella viatica | reverse complement strand
TTCGACCAGGTTTAACCTCTCTCTGCTTGTGCATCTGAGTTTTATTCACTGCTCCCCTCCATAGTACCAACAGTGGGAAGGACTTCCAGCCAATAGTGGTGAATGCCATCTTCTTCCAGTGCCGCCATGCTCCAACTTAATTCTGCTGACTCTTTGACCTGCTTTACTGTCTTTGCTATCTGTGTAGCCACATTCCACTGCCTGTAACTGTTGTCTTTAGCTAATGCAACTGCCCTGGATCTAGCTGCCACTGTATGCAATAAACTCTTGCCCAACTTTAGTAATTATTGCCAAACTTTAGCCAAAAATGCCCTAGAGGGCCACCACTAAGTCTTTCAGAACTAGTTGGGCGACAACACATTTCATGCCCAAAAATCATCTAAAATGTTATGAATTGATTCATGAGACAGAGAAATGATGTTTTTGAATCACCTTTTCATTCACTTTAGTGATGTTAACTTCATTGATGGCTGGCTAAAGCAAGGCAATACTTCCATCACATCTCAACCACTTTAGAATTCAGTGAATCACTTATATGCACATGTTTTTTTATAAAGTCAATTTACCATAAGCCTTCAATAACATTTTCAGTGGTTTGACACATGAAATTCCATTTGCAATGCAAAATTTGAGAAAAACATTTGTTTGATAATTTTATCCATTGTAAAAACCGCTAAGAGCACTGGAGATGAACTGACAACAATGAGCACTGTAAACTAACTATATGATAAGATAGCACTCAAATTCAGCTTCAGTATGAAGGACATTTGTGCCAACTTTGTGACAAAAAGAATTTTGACAATACCTTTAAGCTGTTTTTTAATGATCTATTCCTGGTGCTTTCTTGATAGAATGTGTAACTCCTTTACCTGATCAGAAGTATATTCTCCAGCTATAATTTTCATGAGAGCTGAATATTTTGAATTAACATACTTTGATTAATTGATATTTTGGAGATATACAGCTTATTAATATAAATAAAAAGTGAGTAAATATTTACAGTAAGGTCTCAGAATTTTAGCTTTATAGTACATTATCAGCATATCACAACAGACACAAAATATTTACAGTCATACATTAAACACACTATGGTGCCATTCCTTTCAATTTCTCAATAGTAACAATAAAATGCACAGTAAAATAATAGGTGTAAAGTATAGGCTTGTCTCACAATATGGTTTATTTATACTTTTTTCATGAAAAATTAATTATGTCCATAATAAAAGTAATATTGCACGAAATTTTATTGAAGTTTATTACATGATTTAGGTATCCATTCTAGTATATGATTTTGGAGAGCAGGACCTTGTCAGTAGAGACAGATTCCATATGATGACATGACTCCAAGCTCTTTTTCTATTACATGTGGAGGTGAATGCACTGCTTCAGAAGTTACTATGTGTTATTTAAAACAAATATAAATATTTTGCAGACCACTTTTCTATACAAATGACTCTATAATTTGAATTTTTGCTTTGGCTGCATTTCTTAAATAAATTTGAAGTTATCCACTGCTCAGAGAAGTACTGATTAAGTAAAAAGCCAATATGATTTATTAGTTTGATATTTATGCCATCAGATTCATAAATAGATTATTGTTTCTTTTTACTACTTACATTTCTTAAATGCAAACCATCATAGCTTGCATACTATTCATAATTGGCAATAGTTTTCGTTGGCACCAAAGAATTTTATAGCATTAAATCCACTCAATGGTTTATCATATTTATTTTCTAGTACATCTTTTACAGTTTCGTTCAAGTGTCTTCTTAATTTGAAAGAATCCTATCTTCTTTAAGTATGTTATATAACACCTATGAATTATGGCCTTTTGTATTACTGATTTGTCTTTATTTTTTATAAGTATTTATTTCTGTTGTTATTTACTGGGAGACAGTAAGCTGAATTCATAATGATTTATTTATTTTTCTCTTTTAATACTTTTTGATATCTATGTTCGATATATGTGACCTTTTTCCCCACTCCATTTGTTTTATCTTTGTTTTCTACAGGTTGGATAC
This sequence comes from Vandiemenella viatica, assembly GCA_031002005.1. Classification (NCBI taxonomy): domain Eukaryota; kingdom Metazoa; phylum Arthropoda; class Insecta; order Orthoptera; family Morabidae; genus Vandiemenella; species Vandiemenella viatica. The sequence goes on along the minus strand of JARYHS010014142.1, from coordinate 20,035 downwards.
TAAACTGAACCACTGACCTAAATGCAAAAATTAGAAGAAAAGAAATAGGGCCTGAGATATTTTATTTTTGTTTACCAACTTTTATGATGGTAATCCTACCACATATTGCAGTCCCTGACAACTTTTTTTTTTTTTTTTTCGGGTACTGAAACATTTGTGTTTTGCTACACAATTCCTATGTAAACATTTTACTGCCAAAATTTTATCCTGGGCTATAATAGCAGCAACACATATCAGAAATAGGATATGCTTGTGTGCATTTTTTTTCAGTTTAGTTCCACTCCATTAAGATCAGTGATTGTTTCTCATTCATATGTCTTACATGTCCAAAAGTTTTTCCTAGTTGCTTTGTAACATGTTGTAAGTATTTGTTATTTATTTATTTATTTATTTGTCGTATGGCAAGCAACTAATACAATAATAAATATATACAATGACAAGAACGTTGGTAGCGTTCACAAAGCTGATGTCTAATTCTCCAGCCATTCTAAGAAGGAACTTGTAGCTCCAAAAACATCTTCATATGGTCCATCATACTTCCGTAGAGGGCATTCCCTGATAATATGCTCCACACTCTGGGAAGGAGCACCGCAGTCACATGCAGGAGGAATCCTGAAGACCCCACTTATACAGCATGGCTTTGCTTTTCGCATGGCCTGTTCTTAGGCGATTTAGTTTGACCCACTGGTCTCTATTTAGATGGAATCCTGGAAGTCCAGTTGTGGGATCTTTAATATCTGAATGTTTTACAGATGTGGAGTTCCAGCTTTGTCGCCATTTTTCCATGACATCAAAGTCAAATACATCTTGCCATACCGGATTTCTTGATTTAAGACGAGTGGGTGGTAAGTTATTTAGAACCTCGTGGATTGGGAGATCCTGTGGATGATCAGGATGGTGTAGTTTTATCCACTCACGTGCCGTTGCTTCTTGGCGTCTTATCTCTGGAGGTGGTATTTTGCTGATCAGGTGCAACCAGGGGACTGGGGTGGATTTTAGGGTGCCAGTTATTACTCTCATACACTCATTCAGGTGGACGTCGATTTTTCTAGTATGAGTACTACGTTGCCACACTGGAGCACAGTACTCAGCAACAGGGTAAACCATGGTGAGAGCGGTTGTTCGTAGTGTGTTCGCATCAGCTCCCCATGAGAGTACCAGCTAGCTTTTTCATGATGTTGTTTCGTGTTTTAAGTTTCTGACTTGTGTTTTCAAGGTGTTTTTTGAATGTTAAGGAGCGGTCTAAGGTGATGCCAAGATACTTAGGATGGAAATTATGTTTCACCCTCTGGTGGCAGAAGTTCACTTTGAGCTGCTGATGTGCTATTCTATTGCTCAAGTGGAATGCGCATACTTCTGTTTTCATTGGGTTCGGACAAAGTCTCCACTTTCTATAATATGTGTTCAAGGTTTCTAAGTCGTTAGAGAGAATGTACACATTACACTAAAGAAATAAACAATTGATACTAATGAGGCTGCTCTTTTTTCATCCTATTACAAATCATCAACCTCATTTTCATCAAATTTTAATTGTGCAACTTTCGCATGGGCCAGCTAGTCATTTATTAATATGAAAATTATTTTCTGTTTGTATTTTTGTGTTCATCATTGTCCTCAACTCTTATAAGTAAAGGGACTACTTCCAGTTTAATTATTATCATAAGTGAATAATAGATATTCAGAGAATTAAAGGTACAATCTAAAATCACGAGAAGAATATGAATGAAGATCTGAAATGCAAGCCTGAATCAAGGATAGCTGAAACACCAAGGCAGTGTAGGCCAACAGAAGCAGAATGGACCTAACAGTTCAATTAGTGATGATGATGAATATTGTAATAATATGCACATTACAATATACTTGGCAATGATTATAATTTACACCTACATCATTAAAAAATTTCCTGTTTGAATAATGGAAGAAATACTAACTGTGAGGCAGCCATACTTTGCAGATTCATGGTGTTATCTTCAATAGCAAGTACAATTTCATCAACAGGTCCCAAGATGAAACCTCGATCTTCATTACCCTTCATGTGGCCTTTAAGAGTGAAGGTGAGAGAGTTCCAAACTTCCCCCACTTCTTTTACACACCTCTCAATGGCAAGCTCCTTGACAGCATTGTTGATGATTTCCTCCGCTATATCTTGATACTTGTGTAATTCCATAGCAAACATGTTCTCCAGGGTGAATCGATCAGCTGCCATATCAAAGTGCTGACCTGAAAATAGAAATTATCTTCCATGTATTGGATTTAGCAACATATTACAGAGCATAAGAATAATACAGAAACATAATGCACAAATAGCGAATTGACTAAAACATGAACTCTTCATTGTGTCTCAAATATCAATCTTCAGCTTCTAAAATTACTTTTCTTATTCACTACAGAGGAACTAACAGACAATGATAATTTCCTTATGCATTAAATAAACTTTCTTTCAAATTCTTTCACTATTTGAGCCATATTATTCATAAATTATTATGTTTCCCGAATCCTCTTACAAATAAAGGCAAGAAAATAAAATTCCATGCATAGAATCAATCAATTTACTGGCCTTAGTCCTCTCTTCCATTACAGAAACTACTGTGCATGTATCGATAATCGACACAGAGCGAGAAGCACCACTTTATGCTGGACTCGTAGTCAGTCATGTATCAGCTCTCGTAGCAGCAGGGCGGGAAAGTGGTAATTGCTCAGAAGTGAAGTGATGTGTTCTTGAAGACTCATTTGGGCATGTGGATACATAATACGCACTTCCGCGATGGGAAACAACTATTGGCTTAACATCGATAATGTAAGACAAGCCAGACGATGGGAAAATACACACAGACGTTCCTGGAGAACTGATAATGTGCTACCGTGGACCTGTAATTGTTATACAGGTATTTAAGGTATTGCTAATTGAAGGAGAGTATTTTTCCATTAAACTTTCCACTTTTAAGGACTTGTGAACTTCGGATAAGTGATATATAATTCCAGTCGGTGGTTGGCATACTAATGTAAGACACAAACTGTGGTCAACTACATACTTCTGATTTGCTTATTCCTATGAACTTGTGAATGCTTAAAATCACAGGTAATTGTAAGTGCATTTTAGCACGTTCATCACACAATTAGTGGCGACCAAAAGAAAATAATAATTTATGAAGTTTCGATGCCTCCATGAGGTGGGTCAAAATATAGTGTTGTAATAACCTCACTAACTGTTAATTAATGCATAAACCCAGTAAAACTTTGTAGTTTTACAGTGTCTTACTGTGATTCCTGAGACAGTTGTGTCCTCCTTGATATCCACAACATTGGTCCCATATCATATTGCCAATCTAAAACAATTGCCTGACCATGGTTTCATATCAAATTCTATAATCTCTTTTCCTTGTAGTTCCCATCATTACTATATCAAATAATGTAGCAGTCAGAATCTCTTATTTACAGCCTTATTATTTTTCTGTTAGAATTTAATATTCAAATAAGTGCCAAATTAGGTGCATCTTTAAAATAATAGGCTTCTATCTCTTGACTGAGGAATAAAAGCTAATAGAGTTTTGATTTCACAAGTGCCAATAAAAAATTAGTGATAAAACTAAAGAGTCTACAAACATTCTCAGCATTAATCTTTCAAAATGTTTTACTATATAAGAAATGTTGAAGAAGAAAACATCACTAACTACAGATAATGACAAACTCTATTTTGACTTCATTTAACTCAAATAAGGGTGAAATTAACCAATTTTTCACATTGTAATAAAATGTGATAATTGCTTCTTATTTTAGGTTAATTGGTGTAAACAGTATTTTCTGGCCGTAACACAAATGTCATAATTACTTATAACCCTCATTCCACTCATCATAAAATCCCTTGATTACATTCATGGCACATTACTACTAAAAAATAACAACGAAAAACAATGTGGTTCATGTGCATGTAATTATATTAGAATTTTTTAATAATAATTACAATGGTAACATTAGGGCAACTTTTACATCAAAGACCAGAGACATAACTGCAATAAGGCAAAAAGTAAAGTGAATAGCATTCATGCAGAACTTTTTGATTGAAACCCCCAATCAAATGGTGATCTTTTTTCACAATCGTTTAAAGATTTTTAATATTATTCTTGCAATAACTATTACAATCACAGAGACGAAAAATGACATTAAGGCTCAGAATTACTGTTATAATTATTTATCTTGAACATTTCAAGCTTTTCAATTGGAAATTAATTATACTATACATACATATCAGATAAATTTATCTAGCTCATTAATAGATGGAAATATAAAGAAATAGTAATTCTACATCTACAAGGTGTCAGTATAAAGATGCATTTCCTATGCAATGTCAGATGATCGCATCTGACAAGGTGGACTGCTACAATGGAATCAAATGAACCACTTTCCATTATGCATTAAAGCAAGAGCTACTACAGCCATACAGCTGTACTTGTCCCAGGGCAGTATAGACAACGTTGCTAGAGGAATGGTTAAGATATGTTTGAAGGAAAAGTGTTATTTACTGTGAATAGGATGAAAAGTTGATGGAAGTAGTACCTAAATTGCCATTCTGTTTTAGACAATGTTCCAAGAGAAACTGTTGAATCCATCCAAAGATCAGACAAAAAATAACATATAATCTACCATGATTATTAAAATTGTTTAAAACTTTCGTGTGATGATTTTTATATCTTATTTAATACTATAGAACCCATTAAAAGCTACAACTTACTTTGTGACACTGAACTGCAATATAACAATATGGTCAATAATGGTTAAAAATGCATTTATCGTTTATGTTGTAACATTGATTTTTACATAAATGATAAAATGTAAAAATTCTGACAAGTCCCACTATTATAAAATTTTACACTTTTGACAGGCGTCATTTTGATAAAAACTGCACTTACCTGCACCATGAAAAAGACAAGTAAGTGCAATTTTTTCAAGTCCCACTAGTCTTATTATTTTTACTTATATAAAACTGTAATTGCAGCATTTGTATAGAGCTTTTATTTTTATTTAGGCATGAAGAGAGCATCAATTATAACACAGATTTTCCTTGAAGATTTCTCGGGCATGCAGCTGGGTCAATTGATTGCAGATGTATGAATTTTTGATGGCGTCCACTGGTCGGCATGAAGAGCGCAGTTTAGGACGCGACTGCCGGTCTGCTCCAGGGGCGTCGATATTTATACCCTCCAACCCTGCCCTCCCACTCCCGCCGCGGCGTTCCGATAGCAGTGGTGGGGGTGGTATGTTGCAGCGCGTCGAGCAGTGACCATTAGTTTGTACGCCACCTCCGTCACGCACAATGCCTCAGCTCTGGTATTTGCGCCCCCAGAGCAGACCAGCAGTAGTGTCCTGGACAGCTCTCCTCATGCCGACCAGTGGAAGCTACCTGAAGATGATGGCCTGTTATGCCATCGAAAATTTGTATATCTGCGATCAGTTGACCCGGCTGCATGCCCGAGAAATCTTCAAGCAACAGATCCGCCAGAAAAACTTACGATTACACAACAGATTTTCCTGCTGTTGAATTCTGTGGATTGTAGGCCTGTCCATAAAAATATTCATTGATTGTTTCATCTAATCCATCTTTATCTGTATAGTTATTAAACACATAAAAATAATTTCTATAACTCTTTTATTAAATAATACAAAATTAATAGTGAATACATTTATAAGCATAATTTTTTATGATATCTAATATATAATTTCCTAACCTCACTCACTCACCTGGATAGCTATTGGCTGGAGAACATTGTCACTTGTCAGCCTTCATTTGCTTATTAACAGGCACCAGAGACTTCATCAGAAGAAATTCGAAGTTATGTCCACAATTTAATAGCTAAGCAATTTTGCCACAGTGTATAATTAAGTTTGCTTTTCACAGCATTTCATAGTTAAAAAATATCGATAAACCTTACGGCTGAATAATAGTGGAATTTCATTTCAGTAATATGTTGCTAATGAAATCAAAAAAAAAATTTTTTTTTTTTTAAATTACTCATGATCTATGCTTTAACCACGAATGCTAATTGTCATACTGACCTAGGCTAAATTTCAATTTAAATAAAACTTTTGCTAATGTTGTTGCTTGACAAAACTTTATACATTATGATTTATTTGTATTTACCTATTTTACTGGCCACTTTCGTAAATGGTCTTTGTTCATGTGTACTGTATGTGAGTTATTAGGGTATTTTAAGTGGTCATCAGACCAAATATGTTACTGAATCAACTATTCTGGCAATTCATTTCTTCGGAGTTAACTGTTTAATAATATGGAATGTGCATTAAGCTCTCCGGCTGTTACAGATACCAAATATGTTCCTGAATTGAGTATTCTGGGAATTCGTTTCTTCGGAGTTGGTAAACTGTTTAATATTCTCAAATCTGTATTAACTTATCTGGCCATTACAGACACTATGACCAAAGATTACATTATGAATCCCAAACTCAATTTAAAAAAAAAAAAACAAAAAAAAAAGTAATGGTTTTAAAGCAAACAGGAATTCTCCCAATTTTGATTTTGCAGAGTGAACTTCAAGGGTCAACTACAAATCAAGTTTGTATTTCAGCAAGAACTGAAACAATTATATGATAGTGCAATCTTCTGTGTTTAATACCTATATCTACTAATACTTCTGAGTTCTTCAAGCTCAAGTTATTTTATTCATCTTGAGGGTGAAACAAAGGTCAAGTTTGTATTTGGCCAGATAAGGTCAACCTGACATTATCTTTGACCCTAAAAACTTAAAAGTTTTTTGATTCGTGACCATAGGCAAAAAAAGGTCACGGGCTTATAACAGTTTTTAATAATATACATCTAAGAAGTTACAAGGTATATGGTGTTTTAGTAACATGATAACCATGCCAAGGAGTTAATACTAAACAGCTGCTGAAGTATTTCTGTGAATGAGGATCCAACAGAAAACCCATAAGCATGTGCATAACAAGCAATTCTTGCAAATGGTACAAAATTTTCAATTTTTAGTTGTTCATAATGAGGATCTCCCCTCCCAATCCACCCAGTAATGAATATCAATGAAAACTGTGTAAACATCATGCAACAATAACACAATGGTCAATCGCTGATAGCTTGGTGCAAATCGGTCAATGAAGTATGCGAAATATTTCACATAACAAGCCCAAGAAAGCTGGTTTTTTACTGTCAGAGCAGGCACTTGGCAAGAAAAGTGTTTCATCATGTTTGATAGTAATTGAAATGCTCCAGAGTCCAACAAATAAAAGTGGTGACACTATATATAAATTCGGCAGTGGAGGAAACATATTATGATCCAACTTGCAATTAACTTTCGTGTTTGAAATTCCACTGTCGCCTTCTTTCAACGAAAATGAATTTGCATCGACTGCAGCCAGAACTTACAGTAATATCCTAATAAACATTGGTTGATGAGCTAGTGAACAAACTTCTTTATACCTCATTTGAAAAATAGATTGTGTTTCAGCCTTTCCCTCAACAGAATTTCCATCTTCAACTCAGTTACCTGACATGTTATGATGCAGAGAGGTGGCACTATAAGAATGTGGCATAAACAGTGAAATCAAAATACAATTTGAATTTTTCAATAAATAAAAATCTATACACAAAGCTTTTATACATTGGTCTATGTTATTCCAATATTCAAGTGCACGATTTATGAGTTATGACACACCTCTGCCTAGGTGCTTTTGCACCAAATGATTTCAGTTTCTAGTGCAGGTGCATTGTTGATGAGCGTGCAATATGGCAATAATGATAAAATATAACTGCGCATTTTGCATATTGACAGTTATGCTTTGATTGTAATTTTAGTTCAGCTCGAGAAGCGGCAACAGGCTGTGCTGTGTTTAGATCAGTGATTCAAATATAAATCTGCATCACCATAGTATATTTGAGCTGATATCAATTCAGTGTTTATTTTTAGAAGTAGATAAGGTGAGAGATTTAATTGTTTTGAAAACTTAGTATATTTGAAAACTATTGTAATGAACCTATGACAACACAGACCCAATTTAAAAAAGTAGCATTTGCACTTACAGAGGTGTGCATGTGTGTGATAGATAGTTATTCGGGTAATAGTGAGATACTTTGGAATCATGTGTTACAGAGAGTTACTAAAGAAATAATTTCATTTGTCTAGTTTTGTGTTCATTATTTACGAGGTAGGTCTGATAAGTACTTAGCCTCTCTTCCCGATGGTGCCACTGTTGCCAGAGATACTTATTATCGTGTAGTACATTATCTTAGACGGCTACTGTTAAAATTTCAGCCAAATTGGACTCATAGTTTTGTTTTGATCGCATGTGAAAGTGGGTGTGTCGCGGATTTTAGAAAAATGGAAAAAGAACAATATCCGTCGGTGATTTGATTCTTGTTTTTGGAAGGAAAATCACACAGCGAAATTTAAGAGCACTTGGATGCTGTGTACGGTGACTCTTCTCCTTCAATGGCAACTGTCAAAAATTGGTTTAACGAGTTTCAAAGTGGTCGCACGTCGGTTTTTGATGCTCCAATAATGGTTACCATGGAGAATAATGTGGCAAAAATCCAAGATTTTGTATTGGCAGACCGCCGATTGAAGGTGCGTGAGATTGGTGGGACAGAAGGCATCTCAAAAAATTGTGTGGGTCATATCTTGCATGAAATTTTGGGCATGAGAAAGCTGTTGGTGCGATGGATCCTGCGTTTGCTCACTCCGGACAACAAGCGCAACCGTGAGACCACTTCACAGCAGTTTGACGTTGTTTAGGCACAATCCGAAGGAGTTTCTGCATCGTTACGTGACCGTCAATGAAACATGGATCCACTGGTACACACCAGAGACCAAGGAACAGTCAAAACAGTGGACTTTACCCGGCGAACGTGCTCCGAAAAAGGCGAAGACTGTCCCATCAGCCAGAAAGGCGATGGCCACCGTTTTCTGGGATTCACAAGGTGTGATATACACCAACTACCTGGAGAATGGCAAAATGATCACACTATGCCAAATTATTGGGCCGATTCGATGCAGGCTCACACCTCCGCCATCGCCACGGCCAAATTGATCCAATTGGGCTACGAACTGTTCTCCAGATTTGGCCACGTGCGACTTCTTTTTGTTTCCAGAAGAGACTCGCCAGGCAGAAATTTGAGTCGAATGAGGAGGCAAACTTTGCAGATCTCCAGAAAACGTATTTTTCAGACGGGTTAAAGAAGTTGGAGTATCACTGGGTCAAATGTATCGAGCTGAAAGGAGACTTTGTTGAGAAATAAATCGCCACTTTTCCAAAATTTACATTTTTTTCTTTTGTAGGCTAAGTACTTATCGGACCGCCCTTGTATTGCTCCATTTTTACAAAAGTCATATAAGTGGGCTACTCAGAAAGTAACATACATTTGTGTCTAGTGTGGAGCCGCCAATTTGGTGAAATATGTTTGTACACTCAGTACACGTCAAACTGTTGTAGCATGTGACCTGTGATTTTTCTGCTTTGTTTGTTGTGAATTATTTAAATGTCCATTTCATTTAGTAGTGCATCCATGAAACAAGATTGATAAATAAATAAATAATAAAATAAGTGATGAAGTTTTTACTGTCAAAAACTTTCAAACTAATGGAAATTCATAGGCAACTCTGTGAAGTATATGGAGTGGAATAATGTGTGAAATAGGAGTGAGGCAGTGGTGCGTTGAGTTTAAAAATGACCATATTAATGTTCATTATGAGGACTGCAGTTGTCAACCTAACCTTGTGACTGACAGTTCTTAGATGGTTCTGAATTAAAGGTATTTGATCACCCACCATACATTCTGGATCTCGTACCAAGTGATTAACACTTCTTTCCAGCGATGAAAAGCCGACTCACAAAAAAGTGCTTTGGCAGTGACACAGAACTTCATGCCAGTGTAAACCAGTAGCTGAAATATAAGGCAACAGATTTCTACAGTGTTGGAATTGAAAACCTTTGGCATCGATATGGTAAGTGCCTGAATTTAAACCATGTAGAAGAATAGTTTATGATTGTCCCTTTAAAACGCATTTAATAAAAATTCTCTTACTTATTTAGCAGTTTTTTATTATAATTTCAAAACGTTAGTTCCTTTCTGGACAGACCTTGTACGTTCAAACAGAAACAATAACATAGCAAGTTGAAAAAGAAAATTCGGAATTCAAAACAGCTGCTATCTGTCAAATTGGCAGATATTTGTTATCTGTTTACTGTGTTCTGTTCTCTAGAACTCTTACTTGCTTTGCAACTTATTTTTATATTTGTTTTATCTATCATTTTAATAACATTATAAGTATTATTGTATATATCAGTAATAATTTTCAATGACCCTCTCCTTTATACTTATATCCTTCCAAGGGTTGTGAATATTTTTTTAATACTAACATTTGCCTACTGCTTCTTGCATGTATGCTTTGGTATGTGCAGAAATTCTATTAGTAAACATTAACTTCAAGAGGCATGAATGTCACTATTTCAGTTGATATAAGCTGTTCTAGCAGACCAAGTTTCAATCACGAAACCATAATTATTTTAATGCGCATATGACAGAAGCTATCATATTCGAACAGAAACATTAGCAAAGTCTGTGGTTAGTATGAAATGCACCAAGAATTATTTTTAATTTCCTTTGCTTTCAATGATGCCATATTACTAAAGTCATTATTTCATTTGCATGTAAATAGTTCCAATAGGTTAAGGTTAGATCGCGATACAGTGAATGTATTAATGCACTTGTTACAGAAGCTATGATTTCAGAATGGCAATATTACTAGAGGTTGTGGTTAGCTTGAAATGCAGCCTGATTTGCTTTGTTATAGCATAAGGAACAATGGATTTAGTTTTATAATTTATGTGGTATAGCATCATGTCATTATTTCAGTCACATATAAGTAGTTTGAGCGTGAAACAGTGAAAGTAATAATACACATGACAGAAGCTATATTTTTTGAATGGAAACATAAGCGAGGTTTTTGTTTAGGTTGAAATGCCGTCTCGACCAGAATGACAAATGATAGGTTTCGGTAGAGCATAATGCATGACGGATTTAGTTCTATAATTTGTATGGTGTATCATGAAGTTTTAGGATTCCTAGTTAGTTTTTAATTTTATTTGTTCCATGTTAAAGTCATTAATTCAATAGTACATAGAAGTTCCAACTATATGATGATAAAAATACAACTGAAAATAAATTACCAAATCAAGGTTATGGTTCATTTAATAAAAAGAAAAGTTTATTACACTGGCTGAGGTTAAACAGCAGCCAAAATTTGTACACGCATTCCTTGGGCAGTACTATTCAAGAATATTTGCATATTATAGTCACCAAGTAAAGTACCTTTTAGTTCACCAAACGCACTCCTACTAGCTACCCCCAGTAGTAAAATATTCTATAGATCGATTGTAAAGTTGCTTTTGTTGGACTTATAAATTTCGAGAATAGTAATTGACAACTTGACGGAATTTTCCTGTAATCTTTCCCACAGTGAGGATTCACCATAAAAATCATTTTAAAGTGTATTTATTATATCGGGAAAAGTTTATTTTAAGAGATATTCCGGTTTGTTCACGTTTTGAAACACGCGACCAGAAAAGTAAAAATCTAGATTTGAAATATCTTTGGATCGCGTAAAGCTACAGCTGAACTTTTATCAACAGCTATAGTCAGCATTGTTACCGATATTTTGGTAGTCAAATTAAATAATTTGGCAAAGTTTAATTAGCAGTTTTAATTAAGAGAAAAAAATAACTTTTTAATGAAAAGGAATATTAATTTGAAATTTATATCAGTAGATAGTTTAAATCAAGACGATTACGAATATATAATGGTTTTGGTAAAAAGTTTAGGCATTTGTCTGGTAATTAAGTTTTCGAAGATAGATTGTCGTTAGTGGTTGATGGAGCGCGTAAAAATTCTGCCAAGTTGGTCATATGATGACTTCAATTTTAAAATTATATAAACCCTTTTGAATGTCAAATTAAATTAAAACAGATAGAACATGATGATAGAAAGTCCCTGTAAAAATTTCAAGTTAAAATATTTAGTACTTTTGGAGATTTAAATTAAAGAAAAATTTGCTGATGTCATAGGCTCTGAGAAGTCTATAAAAGACCTTGCAACAAGCACAGATTGTCTCATTCTTTCGCTGGAAAGTGATCGCGCAGCTCCGCGCTAGTTACCGGAGCAAATATGTTCCATGCGGTAGGGGTTTAGGTAAATTCTAACATGCCGTAATACTCACTAATGTTAGGGGAACTCAGTGAGTTTTTGTCTTCTCGTATAATTGTACTTAATCTGCAATCTTCAAAGAAACCGTTGTTCGATGCTTTATTCATGTTTCTGGTACCGACAATGTACAAGTGAATTTTGCAAGAATATAAGTATTTTGTTACTCTCAAGCTGTGTTAAGTGACTTTATTTAAATTACCCTTCGCAATTGGATTTAATATGAATGCGTGGTGACCAGGTTATTTAATATTATAGGTACCAGAAGGCTACACATGGTCATTAACTTAATTGTTCAAAGTTAAGGTGAAAGTGTTGCATAACCCCCGTGCAGCCCAGTGGCCTGACAAAATGTCTACTAACCGAGTAAAGTCATTCAAAATATATACACTAAATATGTATAAACCTATTTGTTTTGATTGTATCTCTTTTTCTAGCTCTTTTTTTTTTCGATAAAAAAAGCGAATTTTGCATCCCTATAACATATAAAGGAGAATTGTCAAGCATTAATATATTTTACTGCGCACGGGGTTTAATGCCCATCAAAAACAATGGGTATCATCTATGATGGTAGTAGGAATTTAGTCTGGAAAAGCTTGTAAAGAAAGACAAATAATGACCATTTCATACATTCTCAACACCGAGAAAGACTTTGTTCATATACATTTTAATGATATTTTTCGTGATATCAGTACCTTACTTGGTTTAGATTATCAGAGTATTTGGCTAGGATTTTTTTTAAATACATTCATTTTACTTTAAATGACAGAGTATAATCTCAAAAACAGAAAACTGCTATTTATTTGGCTGATACATTTTGTGATTATGTACGTTTCATGTAAACTTTCTCTTAGTTTATATTAAACTTTATTGTTTCTTATCTTCCACCAAAATTTTTTTCTTAGGTTATGTTTTAACCTAGTTCTTATAAATGATACAGATAATACACCGTAAACATTGAATACCCTTCTCCTTACATGAGTTTCTGCATCTAGTTATTGTAAATAAATAAAAAGCCACCTGTAAATTCAAACGAATGTACGATTGTAACTTTGAAACGTAAGATTGCCTAGCATTAATATGTTCTTTTTTAACCTGGCACTTTGTATGTTTGTGCAGTTACTTCCACAACAGACAATAACTTTACATCTAGCATTGCAATTACACTTTCTTTTAACACTTTAAGTGCAAGAAAAACCAAATTCAATTATTTCATTGAAATTTGTACTTCCTTTTACCAGTATACAGTAGAACTCCAATTATCCGAACTCCGACTATCCGAATCGCTGAATATCCGAATAGCTTTTTTAATTAAGACGGAAGTGAAAAAGCACCAAAAATCTTTTGGAAAAGAAAGCAGAAAGTGTTTTTGGTTGTTAATAATGCACCAACTCATCCCACCGATGAATTGTTGGAAGGAAGGAATGGACAGTTTAAAACAATCTTTTTACTGCCAAACGTCACAAGCTTGTTGCAACCAATGTTATCGAAACCATGAAATACCATTACAGATGGCAACTTTTACCGAAACTTTTAGTGGAAGGCGAAGACGAAGATGGTGTGTTCACTAACCACAAAAAGAATATATTTGAAAGATTGCGCTTACATGGTGTTGGAAGCTTGGAGCTTGGTTAAGGTAGTCTATTAAGACATGTGTTGAACAAGTTGAAAGGCATACAATCTGAAGAAGAGAAGGAAAAGGAGAAAAAGGAAAAAGAAGATCAAAAAAAGGAAAGGGAAGAGGAGAATATAGGGAAGAAGTTTCACTTGAGAAATTCAGATTTTTTTTTTTTTTTTGAAAATTCCTGGATGTTCAGACGTTAGTGCTAAAGATATAGGAGAGTGGGTGGTGAGTGATTCGTCAGACCCTGGGTATGAAATTCTAAATGATGGACTTATTGAAAGTGTGAGAGAATAAAGTGTCAAGGAATAAGATGACCTTAATGTGACTTTTATTTCCAGTACAGTACATACAAACTGTACTAATGTACAGAACTTCTAAGTGCGCTTAACATGTAAAAGTGTCACATTTTCAATTAATTAATAGTTTTTTTCTCACAGTTTCAACATACATATAGTATACATGTATTAATTAAAATATACCCTTTTTCTGAAAAATTCCAACCATCTGAATTTTTGATTATCCGAATTGGGTCCGGTCCCAATTAATTTGGATAATTGGAGTTCTGCTGTAACTTCAAATAAAGTCAAAACAGTTATTCAATTTAATTTTAAAGACCAGCCAAGCTGCACGTTTGTGGCATGCAGTGTCGTTAAACTAATTAAATAATATTTTCTGTAATCACTACAAAATGATGATCTATACTATTATAAATCTGTACACAAATTGCGTGTGTCTCATTATTTGAACAGGAACTGCGTAAATACTTCTTCAGCAATTTGGATGGTGTTTTCAAATTTTTAGAGCTAACGGTCCCAATTCAAACCTACAGAAATCGCTAATTCCTTATATGTGTAGACATATCGAGAACATTTCTACACATAAAATTATGAGATATGGATCACACTTTAATTGAGATGTTCACTCCTTGCACAAAAAAATAGAAACATTTTCACAAAACTTAACTTATAACTTTGTTTAATATTTTGACTTTGAATATTTAGTTTTTTGGTTTTCTTGAATGCAGTTAATAAATGTAATAACTAATTCAGATATAATAAGCATTACAAATACAGGTATTTAATTAACTGTAAAAATTATGCGTTTAACAAAAGATGAATATCTCCGGATTGTATATACTTATTAGTCTTTGTTTACAATTTAGAAGTTTTTTTAAAATTTTTTGATAAATATGATTGTATGGAATTCGTTACTAAAACCATGATATTTTAACTCTTCAATGATAGTAACTGAACCGTCCTTCTCACGGTTCGATATATTTGCGGCCCGCCACCGTGTTCTCTTTGCTTTTGTCGGGACCTGAGTCAATTCCCGCTGCGCTGGTGTTTATATCGTTGCCCGGGCACAGATAAAAGGGGCGGCTCGGTGGCTCTCGAGGCAGTGAGTGGTGTGGCGTCGCGGAGGTCTTGTGCTCCGCGGTTCGGTGTATTGGGGCCTTGTGCTCGTGTTTCTGTTACCCTTCTAGTTGTCTCAGAGCTTGTCTGCAGTTCTAAGGTTACAACGGGCTCCCCTGATTGAAACTCCCTGGCAGCTTGGCTGTGAGAGCGATCGCTATTGCTTCTGGTTCTGTGTTCATGGTCGCTCCTCCTTGGGCCGGTTGTTGGTGTTGTGGACAGTTAGTTGGATGGCGCCCGTTACCCAGTGATCCACAATGGTGCACTAAGTCTACCTCCAGCTATCTGATTGTAGGGCACGTGTTCTATACTTCCTGGTCCAGTTATGGACTGGCACATATGTGGTTGAATTGTGCTTGATTCGAATTGCATGGAATTACTGTGTAATGTTACATGTGAAGGGTGGCTGATGATGGTGCAAATCGTTACAAATCGGTGAATTATGGATAGTATGTTCTGGTGTTTCTTAAGCTCTTGCGCCACTATCGCCTTAACTAATAATTGTGTGCGCTTAACCACATTCTAATTTTTCTTAATAATTGTATGCATGATGGTTAATATGGTTTTGGTGTATTTGTTTCATTTGTGAGCGTGATCAAGGCGCTGATCTCCCGGACTCTCCAGGCGCACTCGGTGAGCTCCCCGTGGGGGCATTTGGACGACAATGTGTTTACTGGGCGCGGCCTACCCGGCGGTGCGGACCCGCAGGTGGAGTTATTTACTTCCACCCGGAACTTCCCACCCAGGCCCAAGTGCAGACCGTGTTATGTCTTATCCCTCAGGGACTTGCAAAAATATTTACTTATCTTGTGTGCATAGTAATTGTAAGGTTATGCTTAGAAATTTATCTGTTGTGAAGTGTTGTGAAAATGTTAAGGGACTACATCACGCATTGTGATTGGGGTATTGTATCTGGTTTGAAAATAAGTGACATTAGTCTCACTTACATTGCGTTACATTTTCTGATATTGTTGAATTGTTTCTTAATAAATGAATTGTTATTATTGAACGATTGTCAAGTGAGAAACGCGTTCCCATCCGGCACCTTCCATTTCCCTGATAAATTGTTTGGGGCTGCCCTCCTATTAATAATACCATATCAGTAACAGAAGTGTAATATTTACGGTAAGTAATTTTGCAGTTAATATCGATAGCAAAGGGTTATGAAGATACCAGGTCACCAAAATTTGATAGTGAATAGCAATAGAATAAAATTTTGTGATGTATTACTTACTGGTAGTTCTCGAAATATCAGAAGTAAAATATCGGTTATATGTTGATTCACTTTTTATCCCAAGGAAAGTATGTTCCAAATTTTTGTTCAAAACGTCGACTAGTTCTCGATACATCCTTATTGGATCGATAGCGATAATGTTTCACTTAGCCTTAATTTCGTATTTTTAATATATTATACTATGTTAAAATATAAGTATAACAAAAACACTTTGGTATGAAAACTGAATCTAAGGTAATAACTAAAGGAGAGAAAAATATATGAATAAAGTTTATATTTTTAGCCTCTCCAAGTTAATATTTTGTACTAAAACTAAAAACAGGGTAGAGTATTTCTATAGACGCCAAGATCCGCGTGTGCGGAGCCGCAGATAAATGCTAGTTAATAATAAATGAGGTCTAGAGATAAACAACTATACCAATTCCTATATTCATAATACTGGTTTCCAACCTGTTTTTTCCATTAGTTCATTCCAGTGTCGTTCACGCAGTGCTTCATTTTTTTAAAGCGACCATTAGTGGGATTGAATTCTTGAATTGTTTGAGTAACAAGTTGAGCACTTGCCCTACAGGCAACTTTTTGACAGGCCCTGGAAGCTTCCGAAACTCTTTGATGAAAGCTTCAGTACCATCAAGAAGCACTTGAGGATTAAGATTGATCCAAAGAGTCTTTGACCAGATGTCACGGGCATTCTGGAAAATATATATATATATATTTCACTTGAATTTTCAAATTGGAACTACTTTAAAAAATTAATATCTTTATATATTACACACACACTCAGAAATTGTAGTTTTATCGAGATTAAAGACGATATTTGATATTTTACCAAATATCGTTCTAAGATGAAAAACACTGATTTTGCCCCACTTTTCCCCAGTTGAGATAAAGTAACCTACAAAGAAATGTAAACTCTGCTGATGAATATGAAGTCAAAAATTCAAATACTGTATTAATAAGACTTAAGATTGTTGTTCTCAACTTCCGTGTTATATTACGTTTCCCTCCTCTCATTCCTTTTCACATTAATAAAATTTTTATTTCTCAAAATCTGTAAAAAGTACAAGAATATTCCTGTTACTTCCTTTTCATTAAGCTCTTCACTAATTTCTGATAATTTTGTTATTATTGTTATTTGTCTATACAGTGAACTGATCTCTTCCAACTCCAAACAATTATATCAACATTAAACCTCAGTCATCAGCTTTATATACAGTTCTTTCCTTTAGGTGTCAACTCTGCTAATAAATTAATGAAGTAACATCTTTAAGTATAATCACCCAACCTATCACATCTTTCTGTTTGCTTTGGACCCGAAAACTGTTCTTTGTCCATTTCCAGAACATATTCAGTTTAAATTTATATATCACTTGGCATTTCAAAAATTTCTCTGCAACATACTCTAAGGTGTCTCTTCTGCTAATAAAATAATGAAATCACATCTTTATATATGATCCCCCCCCCCCCTCCCTTACACCTCCCAACCTGTATTATCTTTCTCTTAGATATGATCCCAAAAGATGTTCTTCATCCATTTCCATTATGTATATAATTTGTATGACACTTATTTCAAACATTCTTCTACTGCACAACAGTTTTATTCCTCATATTTTGAATTTCTAAAAATCTGTATATGCACCATATGCAGATTTTGTGAAACTATTGAGTAATGCCAATGTCTTCATTCTTCTCCAGAATATTACAATAGAAGCTGGCACAATATTAAATTTGTAGGTAAATTTCACATACATCAGATCTTCCCTCAAAACTGGTTTTTCACAAGAAAGTAAGTTGTTAATACTCTGCCTTTTCATCATATATATTATTTCTATAAGGTGTTTCTTTTTGTCACAAGCCATTAGCTCCCTGCATACTTAACCGAAATCTATGAATGAGGTGTTGTTATAAAGTTTATGGTCTCTTCTTTGATCACATTTTAAGAAAGGATTTTTTTGGAATTTGGCCTTTAAAGGGCAAAATTATCATTATTTCCATAACCTACATTTTGTCACGAGCTATTTATCTCCCATGATTTCTAACCAAAATCGAGAAATGAGGTATTATTTTAAAGATTATCTCTGCTGTGGTCACATCATATTAAAAGAAAGGAATTTTTCAGAATTCGATTCTTAAAGTGCAAAATTATCATTATTTCTGTAACGTATATTTTTGTCACGAGCTATGTATCTCCCTTGATATCTACTCGAAATAGAGAAAATAGATATTATTTTAGAGAGTAAGGTCTCCACTTTGATCAAATTATATTTTAAGACAGGCATTTTTTGGAATCCGACCCATAAAGGGCAAAATTGTCATTATTTCTGTAATGTATTTTTTAATATGAGCCATTTCTCTCCCTTGATATTTAATTTAATTTAATTTAATTGCAATGGAGCACAGGCTCCGGTGGCAATTTCCGTACACACCCATCTTCCCCCTATCCTGCACCTACCTACATTTGCCATCAAACCAAAATAGATAAATGAGTTATCATATCAAAGAGTAAGGTCTCTGCTTTGGTCACATAATCCCTTAAGAAAGAAATTTCTTGGAATTCGACCCTTAAAGGACAAAAGTATCATTATTTCTATAACTATTTTTTTTTAATGAGTCATTTATTTCAATTGGCGCATAACTGAAATTGATAAAAGACATATCATTTAAAAGATTAAGTTCTCCACTCAGCCAACATTATAACTTGAGAACCAAATTTTTAATAATTTGACCCTTACAGGGCAAAAATAATAAATGTGAATGTCACGTGCATGAGATAGTTCTGAGCCAAGCCGCTAGAAATAGCACATATCACAGTGATATTATTAAACTGTTTCACGGGTGTCAACTTTTGTTATATACCTATTACACTAAACAAATAAACAATTAAAACAAATGAGGCAGTCTTTCCTTTCATCCTATTACAAACTCCCAACCTTATTATTCATTGTGTTCAAGAAATTTTTGCAGGTATCATCTAGTTTTATATATTTGTGTTTCATTTTTGGTATGCTACATTTAACCTGTCTGGAACCCTGCTTCACAATAACTTTTTCAGGGCATATTTCTTTGGCTCCCTTACATTTCAAATAATATTTTTGTCATTTTTAACATTTTGGTTCTGTTTCCACTATTACAATTCTGTGAACCAAAGTACTGAGGAGCTTTATTACCTCCCATTTTGATGTTATCTCTTCACCTTCCTTCACTGAATTTTCTGACATATCTACTATATAATATCATAAGCTCACTCATTCAATCACCTCGATAGCTATTGGCAAAACAGCGACCAGAGATACCATTAGATGAAATTCATGGTTATGTCCACAATTTAATACCCAGGCAACTGTTACCAAATTAATTACCATAATACAGACATTAAGTTTGACTTTCATAAGGTTTTATATTAAAAAAAAACATCAATAAACTTTACAACAGAAAAAAACATGTCTGCTTTTTGTAACAAGTTGTTAATGAAAGCAACTTAAAAAATCTTTAAAAAAGATTAAATTACTCATGGTCTCTGCTGTAACCACAAAAACCAATTTCAA
>JARYHS010014139.1:0-39068 GCA_031002005.1 Vandiemenella viatica | reverse complement strand
ATCCCGAAGAAGTAATTGAGGGTATATTAATTTTATTACAATTGGGAGTTAGAAATTGAAGCTTCCCGTACGTAACTGGTATTTTTCAAAATGGTTTCATGTGATTCTTGGCCATATATATCATGAACAATGCTTGCGCTGTTTCCATTTTATAGGATGCGTTGAGGCTGGTACATGGTACCCATAGACCTGTAAAAGGCTTTTGATATAGTAAAATGGGCGAAGTTAATGGCATAAGGCATTGATTGGAAGGAAAGGAGGCTAATAAGTATATTATACATCGAACAAAGAGTGAGAGTGGGGAATGATCTTACGGAAGAGGGAAAGATTGGAAGAGGTGTAAGACAAGGCTGTTGTTTGTCACCCATATTATTTAACTTATAATTGGAGGAAATTATAAAAGAAGTTTAAGAGGTAAAGGACGTGTATGCATGGGTGGATGTAGGTTTACCTGCATAACGTTTGCTGATGACATGGTTTTGCTGGCGGAAAGTGTCAAAATACTCTGAAGAATGTTAGAGGCTTTAGACAAAGAGTGTAAGGAAATCGGAATGAGAATCAATAGGAATAAAACTAAATGTATGATGGTGGGAAGGAGTAAGAAAGAAATGATGATAACGCTACAAGGAGAAATAATTGAGCAAGTGGAGTCCTTCATATATCTCGTGAGTATTGTGAGTGGTGATATGAGTTGCAAGAAGGAGGTGAAAACTAGAATATCAATGGCAAAGAAAGCTTTCAATAGAAATAAAAATGTATTATGCGGAAGGCTGGGTAAAAACCTGAGGAAAAAACTAGCTAAATGTTTTGTATGGAGCGTAGGACTATATGGAACAGAAACATGGACGCTACGCAAAGAAGATCTAAAGAGCTTGGAAGCTTTTGAAATATGTCTATGGAGAGGAGGATGGAGAAAATAAGTTGGAAAGACAAAGTAAGGAATGAGGAAGTGCTGGAACCAGTAGGAGAGGAAATGTCCCTTATAAAAACAATAAGGAACAGAAAAAGGACCTGGATCGGTCATGTGTTGAGGAATGAGTGCCTGCTTAAAACTGCTCAGGAGGGGATTGTAAACGGAGGGAAAAGAAGAGGTCGGCGAAGAAAGAAAATGATTGATGACATCATGGTGAATGTGAAATATGTAGTGGCTAAGAGAATGGCGGAACAGAGGGAGGCATGGACCTGCTGCATAGCAGAAAACCCTTGATGATGAGGCTGGACTAATCAGTAATAAGTATTGTTTTTAAGAACTAAGCTGAGTTTAATATAGATTTCCCTCATTCCGTATGGAGTTACAGTGACCGTGTAAAATGGAATTTCTGAAAAAAAAATATATTGCCCTATATCGGGGTACTGTCTCGCTTCTAAGTGAAAGAAAAATTGCCCCATCTGAAGAAATTAAGTAGCAATACGAATAAGGGATGCCCAGGTTCTCTGACGTTTCCAATACATCAGAACCCAGAAAGAGGTAGACACAGTTGTATTCGTGTTTTCATTCGAAGTATACCGTTGCGGCTAAGTAATAATATTAAAAAAGTCTGTATTGTAACAGATAAAACACGGAAAAATGAAACATCTTCTATTTATGATGTAGGTGGTACGAACAAATATTAAGTTGATGAAAATGAGCGCTCGCCCTTCTTTTTATGTCGGTCGTTAAAAAATTTATACCAGAGTTGAAGAAACAAAGTGAAGACAGGAGAGATCTTGACAGATATACTCATAGATAATACCTCTTGAGGGTCACGGGAAAAACTTATCCTTATAATCAGTTGATCTACTCTACACGACTGTCAGAGGTGCCATGATACGCCGTCAGTCTTATCTATTGAGCAAAAAGTGCAGATAGTTGTATTCTCTAGAAAAAAAAAATGTGATCGCGTATACTCATAGTTATCAAACAACAGATCATCAGTCAAACTGAATGGACTGTGCATTGAAATTTTAATTAAAAAAAGTAATCTCATTTTAGCTCCTCAACAAAAAATAAAATAAAAAATAAAGCGTTGTAAATCATGACAGGTGTAGAAATAATGGCTTTTGTCAGTTTAATTGTGCTCAACCGAGCCTGGTTCGTGAGCGGTAGCTCTTGGGACTGATATTCTGGAGAACGCGGGTTCAAATTCCCGTACCGCCATCCGGATTTTGTTTTTCAATGGTTCCAAAAATCGTTCCAGGTGATAAGCTCATGGCCGAATTCTTTTTCGCCCTTTGTACCAAATCTTCTCCCATCTTTAATGACCTAGACGTAAATGAGACGCTTGGCAGGAATCAATATATATATATATATATAATATATATATATATTAAAAAAGCTGATTGCGAAGCAGAACATTCTAATGTTTGCTAATGTTGTACGTATGTATTTGGATTTAATGTCGTAATGGTAACTCCCTCTAACTGAAGTACCGTTTTGGTGCGATGAGACTCTGTTCTGTTATTTGCCTTTTCCGCATTTGCCCTTTATTAGCCTTTTCTAAGTTGTTGCAGGAACATCTGTGAAATTTTTGCATAATTGTATTTTAAATATAAGAAGGTAAAGTAACACACAGAAAGATCATTCAAAGACAATATTATTCCAAAAAGAGGGGCCTTCGTACTAGAAGGAATTAGAAGCGTATTCTACAAGAGGAATGGTTTCGCTTTTCAATAATCAAAACAATAATACGAAAATAAGCAAACTTATGTCTAAACCACTTTTTGCGTCCATAATAGGAGCTATAAAATGATCCTGGAGCAAGGTTTTTGGATGGGGATGAATCTCAATGTCACTAGAATGTTCACGGAACCATAATCCATTCAGCATCCCAGGTAAAACTGACCTAGTATTTGTTAAGTACACCATGAATACGCTGTCACGTTTAAGCGGTGTGCTAAGTAGAAACTGTTTCTACAAAATACTTTTTTTCTGTGCTTAAACACGAAACAGAAAGCATAACGTTGTTAGAGAGTCGTAACGAAAATGTCACTTCCTGGTAATCTAATTGGTTTTGTGCTAACTATACAATGTTATCTGGGTGCTGGGTTCATTACCTCATCCACTTTTTCAGCTGACGCTTTAACGCTAGAGCTTCTAATATTTCCTTCACTTCTGATAAAGCTTGCTTTGATTATGTGAAATCGAAAAAGATGAGTGGTGGTTCAAGGCTCGATTATGGCACTGGGAATAACACGCGTTCGATCTGCGGTATGGACTTTCGGTTTTCCGTGGTTTCCAGAAATCGCTCCAGGTGAATACAGAAATCTTTGCATCAAAATTCCTGTAATAACTGTACACACCAACTTTGTAAGCACTTATTAATTAATTTTGATCATTACTTAAGATATTAATAATGTACTTAAAATGATGAAAAGTCTGATAACCAAATTGTCTGGTTCTTTTCCTTTTATTGATTCATTTAAAAATCTGCCAAGAATTTTATAATTCATTGGTATTCATCGATTCTTGAGAATTATTACTTACAAATATAAAGTGTATTTGACAATGATCCTTGATAGTGAGGCATTACCAAGTCGCTTACGGATTCAATACCACACAACCGACTTTTAGCGAAGATTCTAGCGTACGGTATATCTGATCAGATTTGCGAATTGATAAGCGATTTTCTAACTGGTCGGTCGCAGTATGTCGTTGTTGACGGTGAAGCCTCTACTAAACTAGATGTTACTTCGGGTGTTCCTCAAGGACGTGTAATAGAACCACTTCTTCTTAATTTTTGTAAACAATCTAGGTGACAACGTTAATTGCAGGATGCGATTTTTTGCTGATGATGCACTTATATAAAGTGAGGTGCTCTGACGATTGCTTAGAAATTCAGCCCCATCTGGACGTTATTTCGGAATGGTGCCGTAAATGGCAGCTTACACTTAACTGTAAAAAGTGCAAGGCAATGCAAATAAGTAATAAAAAGACTCCGCTTGCTCTGGAGTACAAAGTTAACAATTCAGTTGTTGACATGGTGGATTCCTGAAGTATCTAGGCGTAACAGTACAAACCAACATGAAATGGGACTTGCACATAACTTCCGACGTAGGCAAAGCTAATTCTAAACTAGGTTTTATAGGTCGTATTTTGAGAAGGTTGTAATGGTTATACAAAGGAAATGCGTACAAAACACAGTGCGTCCGCATTTGGAATACTGTTGTGGAATTTGGGATCCGTATCGCAAGGGAAAGATTGACACGTTAGAGAAAGTACAGAGGAGAGCCGCTCGATTCGTAACTGCTAGTTACAGTCCTTACGTGTCAGAGAGCTGATACGTGGCTTGCGCTGGGATTGTTTGGCAGAAAGACGACATAATTTTCGTTTCAATTTGTTGGAGAATATGCGAAAATCTTTAATTTACGAGTGCAACGAAATACTTCTTACGCCAACCTATTTTGGTCGCAATGACAGGAGGGATAAGATTCGAGAAATAAGATGACGTACTGATACATTTATGTATTCTTTCTTTCCTCGTTCTGTTCAGGATTGGAATGCACTGAGTTAGGATTTGTGCTTAGCACCCTCTAACACCCAGAGTATTTATGATTTGCAGAGTATAGATGTAGATGTAGATGTAGACTCTAACATATTTTACTGGGAGAAAATTTCTTTACCAAT
Source organism: Vandiemenella viatica (assembly GCA_031002005.1). Classification (NCBI taxonomy): domain Eukaryota; kingdom Metazoa; phylum Arthropoda; class Insecta; order Orthoptera; family Morabidae; genus Vandiemenella; species Vandiemenella viatica. Next base: position 34,465 of record JARYHS010014139.1, on the reverse strand, counting down.
GTGCGGAAGATGCTCAGTTGAGGCATGGCGTGTCGTCGGGAACAGTGCCAACAAAATGAAGAAAGTGCAATTGCTGGTCATCGTACCCTACACTGACGTCTCTGAGTCATTCTTGCCTGGAGCCGCTGTCGTGCTCCTTGTTTGGCTCGTTCCAGTCCCATCAGTGGCTCCGCCATGTGTCTGCAATAGAAGTCATCGTACCCTTCATTAATTTTATCCCGTGGGGAACGACAATAATCACGAGCGAAATTCTTATGAAAGACCTTTTATTGGTAGCCCATAAATTCAAAGGTGTATTGACGTGTAGCAAGTAAATCAAAAGCTGCCCCTCACATACAAACCACTTATCCGTCACAAGAAACAATTTTCCCACAGACAGACGAACTTGTGTAGCGGATGGAGAGACACTTTCCTGTCAAACCCTCGTCTTGGCCACTCCACAGGCCACTAGCGTTAACGGACAATTTAATTTGTCGTGGGGACTGAATTAACATAACCTGGAAAATTATTTGTCATATTAATATGAATGTGTTCTATTTAACACAGCAGAGGTGTGTATCATTTCACATCTGGATAATGCCCTGGACATTCATCCCACGCACTTCACAATTTCCTCGAAATCCTTATCCACTGATATGTATATATAGATATCTTTTCATTTTGCTGCCCCTTTCTCAAGAAATGTGCTTAGTAACTGGTGTTACATGGTATTACAGACATCGTACCATTACAAACCATGAAATTTCTTGTTTCCTATCCTCTTCCGGCTCTAGAGAGCTCCATGTCGACTAACTATTAACGTCTAATTAAAAAAAACGTATGTGAGATACGGTAATAACGCGCTATATATGGAATTGCAGGCCAAAAGCGTAGAAACGGCTGTAACTGAGACGGAATGCATACAAAGCAACGCGAAACTTGATCAGCTGGACTTTAACCCCAATCGAGTTTAAATTAACGTCCACAACCAAAAAAAGAAACATTTAGACCTACCTTTAATTTCTCAGTGGGTATTTGTTATGTAACTGTTTCATTTTCTTATTAGATACGATTAGTAAACTGAAATTTCGTACGCACTGTGACGATATTTTTGAAAACTGATTGGGATAAATTATTTTGAGATTCATAAGATCAAATTTTTTAATTAATTTTTGTCTGTTAATTTCGGTATCATGGAAAAGTACTGAACAGAATTTGACGGGGTTGTTGCAGTTTTAAACGTAATGGCCTTCTTTACAATTTCAGTACCCGGGTTACCGATCTTCGCTCGGCATATTTCGATTTCTGTCCAATATACAAGATTATGAGTAATTTTTGATTAAAGTAAAAGGTTTTCTATGGATTTTGAGGCGCACAGTTCCCTTGTTCTAATCAAAGAGAAGCTTAAGTAAGGCTTACTGGTCCCTGAAACTTCTACGAGATGAGGTTAGAGCCGCTTCCGAGAAATCAAATACAATAATTGCTCCTTGTTTTTTGGTGTAAAATCGTGTTACACACTTTGAAAAGCAAAATGTTATATACATATGAAATTTCATTCAAATCACTAGAGCCATTTTTGAGATCATCTGGTTTACCATCTCATAAGTTGCTTTCAAAGAACCAATGCTATGCTTATGTTAAATACAAATCTTAATGCTAATCAGGGATTAATTAATGCTGCAAGATTTGAGGTAGTTCACTTAGACGAGAATGTCATCAGTGCTAAATTCAGTCACTAAGATAAAATTATGCTCATACCACGCAGTAACCTCACGTCTTCTGATCAACCGTGACTTAACAAATGATAAGAAAACAATTCCTAAAAAATGTAACCTTTGTTGTGAATATAATAAAGCACAAGGTAAACATGCTTCAAAAGGCAGGATTGTATTTATCACAACCTATTTTTCCGTATGGACACCTACCTGTACGCGGTTATTTCACGAGGCTGTAGATTCGTTAATTTTAATTTTTTTCTGAAAGAGACATACGGTTAAAAGGTCAACGATGGTCACATTATAACTCCTAAAGTTGTTTTCAAAGAAGTTTTGTAAAGTGAAGAAAATTGAAAAAAGGACATCTGACAAGGCCAATATTTTTTAAACATCCTTTTTAAATGTTTTACAATTAAACATGTAGTATATAATCATAACGACTTTTACAGTAAAACTCATATTTATTAGTACTCTTTAAAATAAAATACCTTTCATTAATAAATACTTACATTTACCTTGTTTTCACATTTTTATATTACCATTCGGTGACCGACACGATACTACTCGCACGGTTGAGCTAGTGTACAAAAATTATTCGTTTAAAGTTATAAGAGTTCCTTGCTCTAATCAAAGAGAACTTAACTAACATCAGCCCAGATTACTGGTACGTCTACGAGATGGTGTTAGCGCCGTTTTCAAGAAACCAAACACAAAATTTGCTGATTTTTTTAATATATATATATATATATATATATATATATATATAATCACATTTTTGCAGCGAAGACACCTATTTAGGTAAACTTAAAAAACAAAAGGTAATCTAATATGAAATTTCATCCAAATCGTTAGAGCCGATCGCGAGATCCAATATGTATACTATATATATAAGAATTGCTCTTTAAAGATATAAGACAGACATTGTTATACAGTCTCCTGACGGTGTAGCGGCAAATTAAAAAATTACGCCTATTAAACTATAATCTGACTTTGCTTAAAATCTATTGAAATGATTTGTTTACACGAATTTAATGCTGAAAATCTTTGGTTTGAATTTTTGCGCTGCCTCTCTTATGGATGAAGCTTAAAATAAAAATCTGATAAAAATATTGGTGAAAGATACATAAGAAATTTTTAATATCCTCAAGTGTTCGAGAAACAGTGTCATAAAAAGAAAGAGAATATAGTAGCTTACTTACTCGTACTTAGTCTCACCCATTCACCAATAGTCCTGTTCCATGTGTTCGAAGTGTAGGGAAGCACTTTATTGGGTCAGGTCACTGTAATGTTATTGCATCAGGAAATGGAGAGAATGCTTCAAAAGCGTTAGGTGAGTACAGAAATAGTCTCCATGTATCCGCCTTTCACAAAGGATTTTCAGAACGTTGAAGCAAAATACTTCTTTTCACCACTTATGGAAAACAAGACTGCCGAGGCCTTTGATGGGAGCTTTAATACCAGACGTCAGGTCGCATTGGACACCATCAATCTCTTGCGGGCGAAACTGTCTGTTATCGGTGCGAGGTCCATTGTGTGTGACAAATGGATCGGAGATCAGGTTACACGACAAATAAATCAGAGCCTGGCTGTCCGGTCAGATTAGAGTCACTCGTCTGGCGGCCATCACTCATTCATGTGCCCTTCAATGTTTGATGGCGCCGCGAGCGCTCGGGAGGGATCAACAGGCACTCCGAAATAACAGCCCGGCCAGTTCAAGTCGATGGCTCAATACAGCGCGCGCCCCCGCATCAACACCGACACTCGGCGTCCACATAACAACGGCAGAAGTATCATCACTTCTAAACACCCATTCAAATACTCGAATATATTTTTTTTTTTTGGAAAGATGGATTTGATTCGCTTTGTGGCGAATTCTTTATAACTGTAAACAGATACACGTTAGTCTCTAGACCAGTGTTTCCCAACGTGGGGCCACGCCCCACAGGGGGGCAATTTGGTTTTTTTTAGGGGGGCAATTTAGAAATTGACTTGATACGACATTACCGCTTTATCTTCGGGTTATTAAAATGCAATGCTAGATATAGGTACAAAATATAGCAAAAAGCAAATTCTTAAAAGGGTCACACTAAATTTCTATAATAAATCTTTATTAAAAATCTTTTGAATTTTAGTATTTCATTATATGTTTTTTTTTTAATTTTACTTAGGCTCTACTGTGTTTTATGACAATAGATTTTAAAGTGTTTTCTTTCAAAAACCATCCTATATGAGTTTCTTTAATAACAATAATTTTTTATTAAAAATTATGTATGGGAGCAAAAAAAAAAAAAAAAAAAAAAAAAAAAAAAAAAAAAAAATGTTAAAAGTGGGACATGACCCAAAAAAGGTTGGGAAACACTGCTCTAGACGAAAATACACTGCGGCATGAGACCATGGCAATTTGTCACAAACGGATGCCATATAATTGATAGAAAATTTTGAAAAATGCTACCGATTACCGCATCAAATTTGACATAATTATTAAAAAGGATAATCGGGCTATGAATATCCAAACTTTTGGCACAATCTCAGTATTAATCTACCACGCCCAATTGAAAATGGAATAAATTGATCATAAATTGTCTTTGACATGAAGAAAGAAGAAAAACGATTAGGTGAAGAAGATGTCACTTGCGAGAGTGGCTTGCGTGTAAGGCACGAATCCACTGGATTCGGGGGGGGGGGGGGGGGGTGAGACTGTACAACGGGACCAGCGTGCATAAGTCATCGTGATAGCAGTCTTTATGCGGATTACCGCAATGATCAAGGCGAATCCTACTCATCACCTCATAAACTACGCATTTCATAAACAAAAATACACTCACAACATACCTGCACGTTTCGCAGACAGCTTACATCACAATATTCCTCCAATAGAGTAAAAGCTTCGGATCGGACAAATTATGCTCTATCGTGAGTAGAGCAGATGTCCCACTCTCATAATTACACATCGTACGTCTGTGCACGAGTGCCTTTGTCTAGTATTCCGCCAGTTAATTGTAGTGCAAGCAATTCTGGTACCCTTATTGTACAGAAAATGATTTTATTAAAATTGGTGAATTAAATACTCATGAAATAGAAATATAAACCCAAGAAATAAATGATTTAGAGAACTTAGCTGCATAGTTAATTATAAAGTTACTTCTAGTAAAAGATTTTGTGGTTTTCGCAGCAGTCATGTAGTAAATAGCTTTGTGATTTACGTTGTGTCGAAAATTTAGCCGAGTCAGCGGATGGCTTGACCTCAGAAGAAGGCCATAGACATTGGTCGAAACATCGGGAAAGAAGGAAGGAGGTATCTGTGGGCGCATTGTAAATCTCGTGAAGTTATTTACAACAACATTTCACTTATTCACATAATATCTGTTTCTGCCAGACGTAGAATGAAATAGTATTTGAAATATCAAAGTCTAGTATTTAGGAGGGAAATAACTGTGAATTAGAAAGTAAAACTAGGTTCAAATCCATTTATTACTATTCATTTTAACGTCTTCCAAACAAAACATAGAGCAACATTTAAAAGTGTAGGTCTATTTACTTAAATGTCTTAAATTAGGTACTCTAGAGCAGTGGTTCCCAAATGGTATTCCGTGGAACCCTGGGGTTCCGTGTTAATGTCACAAGCGTTCCGTGTTTTGTCAAAGAATTAAATAAAATACTTGTTGAAAAGAGTCATAATCGCACCGTGAGAAGGGTATCATGGTTCTGCTTCCGTTTGTCACGAAATACTGATGCGAGACTGGTTTTTCAGCTTACGCTGATAAAAATGGGGATTTACCAAAAAATGTATGATCAGTTACGGTTCCGTGGCCAAAAGGAAATTGGGAACCGCTGCTCTAGAGGACACCAAACTTTAATGCTGTTGAAATATGGAAGTATAAATTTTAATTCTTTTTTCATGGCAAAGATGACTTGGCCTACCTCTATATTCAATTCGGAATTCGAACTCAACACTTCATAATAATAATAATACAGTGGTTATGTAACACCATCAGAACACATTGTGGAAGGCTCTATTAACCAGAAATACCCTTCACTTCGAGTGACTTAAGTATGTGCTTTGTTTATCTTGTGCCAGTACACTGGGTCCTACGACAGCGATGCTTTGGCAATAGTTGAACCAAAAGACGAAATGGCAACCTGGAAAGTGAGTAAAGTACCACGAATATTTTGTGGAAACATACATCAATACGGATGCTGGTCCATATTCTTTTTTATTTTCCATATACAACATAGCCCAGCACCTAGTATCTAATCTGGGCCCTTATTTCCATTCTTTTACATGTACATATATTTTATCTTATGTATATATAACGTATAAACAATGAAATCAAGAAAATTTTGATTTCCAGTATCTATTACATCTACTGTTATTAAACAGAATGGGTACCACACCACTACTACAACTACTACTACTGCTATTGTCCCTAATATTACTACTAACATTAGGCCTACTACTACTAATACCATTGCTACTACTACTAATACTAGTATTACCACCACCAATTGTCACAGCCGCACTTCCGTCCACTAATGTTCATTTTTCTTGGTGTTGAGTGTGCTCCAAAGATAGAATCCCCTGGAACCGGCAGCAAAGTTTTTTTTTGTGCTGGTTCATAATTGAATTACGTGGAAACCACAGAGGGAAGCATCTGGAAACTACATCGCACGGCAGTGAATAAGTAAATGCATTCTATTTTCCCGGCTGCCGAATCTAGTATCGGAAATACTTCTTCTGTTAAGAGGAACCGTAGCAAAGTAGAGCTAAGTAGAGCCAACACATTGTGAAATCGCTAATCGATAAACTAATGAAACTACCGAGAAGAAATAGTTTAGAAAGGTATAAGACGCAAAAGCAAGATGTTATCAGAAATGTTGAAGTTTCAGGAGAAAAAAATGAAATTGTGTTGATAATCATCATCGATTATGAAGTTAGAAAGGTTCTTATATTTTCTGACAAAATCATTCAGAATTAGAGAGAACCGATCAAAAAACTTCCATACAAGGCACTAGCTGTTTCGGTCACTTCCTCTACGGAGAATCTGAGATTTGTGCTGTTAACTCACAGATAAACTATCATAGAAGTATTGGCTGGATAGGGTAAGGCAGAGAAGTAGTCAAGTATTTTCCGTTCCATTGGATGTTGTCCTCGTCTTCTGAAATTATATCTTAAGCAGTGCTTTAATCACGTTTGTGTGTATCCTCTGTTTCTACCTCTCATTGAAACTACCAAAAACTGGAAATGATTTTATGTTTGTTGATGCCCCACAGGAACACTTCAATATTGTTCACATGGCTTCTCTGCAAACAATATCTGAAATGGGGCTGCATAGCGTGTGTACGAACAGATCTGAGTTTATATAAACTGTGAATCCATCACTCGTGATATGCGTTTAGACTGCGAAAATGTTTCATCTTCATATATAGAACCCATTGACCATTGTGCTAGAGAAAACCACAGAATCTCTGATGAACCACTTAACCTATTTAGGCCATAGCTTTCACGCAGTACCAGAATCCAGCGCCACTAATTGGAATAAATTACAAAAACAAGAACCTTTCGCGTCACGTCAATAATATTTCATGTGAATATGGTATGAATTGGTCGAGTGGTTTATCCGTAATGATGCGGTATGCTTAGAATTTTATACGTATAAAAGATAACTACTGCTGTGATTGTGAAGAAACATAAGTAGGAGACATATATTTTCTTTGAATTTAAAAAATACGACAGATGAGGAGAGGAATTATTACGACAGCTAATAAACCTAAAACAGCACCTACCAACTACTATAGCAATACTTTTGCATCAAAATTACAAATTAATTTTAAAATCAATTCTTGTCGAACAGAACATCTGCTTGATTTATGTTCTTACAGAATAAAGGCCAAATTAATTTTTTAATAATATCCAGATCTTCATCCGTATTTCACGAACGTTATAATAGCCACTTTCCCCAATTAATCACTTCCAAACTAACAAAATTAACATAACAGTTATTTCCTTTAAGCCTATGTTTCCAATAGACAATGGCATTCATTCAAATCAATGAAAACACGGTCAAAACATTGAAACTGATACAGATCTTCATAAAAGCAGGATTAATATAATGCGGAGGTCTTTATGTGATTAAAAACACATTCCTGATGTCATTAAGTGATCTCCAGTCAACGAGTAGGGCGACTAAACTTGTGCATGTATGATAAGTTACAAAAATCACATTTCGCAGTTATATCACAAAACAAGGCCCTGAAGTTGGAAATTAAATTGTTCTCGTAACAGTAATAAACATTGTGCTAGGAAAAAATTAAAACATTCCTAATTATTTAAAAAACTAATATTTCTTAACGCCGCGCTTCTGTTATTCACACAAGAAAGTTCCGCTAAAAACGTGATGAAAGTAAAAAAAAATCAATCTTATCAGTTTTCATGAGAACTTCAAAGACAGTTAACTGATTCACCCAGAGAGTTCACAGGTTGTGTTTCCTTGTTAAACATCCAGTTATTTTCAGTTTCAATTACGATTCCCACATGGTGAATATTTGTATGTGTCTCCCGGGAGCGACTGGAAAAAAAAACGGCAGAGAGAGAAAGTAAAGGAAGTTGGAGGGAGAGCGAGGGGAGAAAGAAAGGAGAGTTTTAATTAGTAACTACACGTGTGTCTGAACAGCCTTAAGGGAGGATAGAAAAGAGTCATGTAATTGGATCTTCGTTAACAAGCGAAGCAGCGGAATTCTTTGCTTTGGTAACTTCTTGGACATTCATTTGTTTCTACACGACAATAATCAGACACACGAAAACCAGTAGCTATTTTTACAGGTTACTTTTAAATAACTATATATTGTTTGTCCCTCCAATGATGCTACGAGGTCTTTACGGAAGTTGAGACTTCAGGTTTTTCGCGCACTGGGATGCATATAACCTGCTTTTTGAGCGAATGGTGCATGAATGTTACTTCCGTCAACAGCTCTAAATTGTTTCGCATACTAACAGAACAGACAAGTAACATACATTACAACTTGTCACATTCTTCGATTAAAGTTTTCTTGTTTTTTACGGTTCTTGAGAATAAACAGGATATTTTATACAATTTCATATCTAATAAATTTCAATGGAAAAGAAGCAGTTTTTAAGGATTTTACCACTATGACGTTTGGCTGGATAATATTCATAAGGCTGACCTAATGTTCCACGTGCTACGTCGTCTGTTGAACGTTTAGGCCTCATTTTATTGTGATAGTTACAACGCTGCATAGCTCCTTCCAAATAATTTATCTCATGAGGGCAGTCATTACACAATAATTCCTCTCGCGTTAGCTGGGAAATAAGAAACTGAAATATATTAAAAAGGAAACATTTTACGTCGAACGGTCGGAAGTGATGTAAAGGAACCAGAAGGAATTTGGCAGTGAATTTGAGAAGAAATCAAATCGAAAAAGCATGGGAAACCGAAATCTAGATATCCGGACGGGGACTCGAGTCCGCGACCTTCAGAATGCGAGGGCCGGTGTGAAATGACAACATTTGCTTGTATTGCTTTGTACTCATTAAATGTTTGTGAATCCTAATTTAAAACATGGCTGTGACATGTGACTTAAGGTTATCGTTATTGGTTGGAAACACTCTTGCGCTGTTGGAAAGGTAAAACGCGTTATAAGTTTAACAACTACTCTCTTCACATATTATATCGTTTATGCCTGAGTAGTGATGGAGGTTCGTATACACAGACGGAAAAAAAAATCCCAACACCAAGAAAAAATTATTGTAGAGTAATGAAATTTGGACAATGCATTTGTAAAGTTAACATGTTTAATTGATTAAATTTTCAAGATCACAGGTTAATTTAAGCTCAAGAAAATGCATTTCAAATGTGAAATACTGTTAAATTAATAGCCGGTGTAACCTCCAGAATTTTGAATGCAAGCCTGCAAACGTGAATGCATTGTGTCATACAGGTTTCGAATGTCACTTTGTGGTATGGAGTTCCATGCTTGTTGTACTTGTGCTGTCAATACTGGGACGGTCAGTGCTGGCTGTGGATGATGCTGGAGTTGTCGTCCAATGATATCCCATACGTGTTCAATTGGAGACAGATCTGGTGATCTCGCAGGCCAAGGTAACATGTCGACACTCTGTAGAGCACGTTGCGAGACAACAGCGGTATGAGGGCGAGCGTTATCCTGTTGAAAAACTCCCCCTTGAATGCTGTTCATGAATGGCAGCACTACAGGTTGAATTACCAGACTGACGTACAAATTTGCAGTCAGTGTGTTTGGTATAACCACAAGAGTGCTCCTGCTGTCATAGGAAATTGCTCCCCAGACCATGACTCCAGGTGTAGGTCCAGTGTGTCTAGGCCGCAGACAGTTTGGTTGCAGGCGTTCCCCTGGCCTCCTTCTGACCAACACTCGGCCATCACTGGCACCAAGGCAGAACCTGCTTTCATCAGAAAACACAACAGATCTCCACTCCGTCCTCCAATGAGCTCTGGCTTGACACCACTGGAGTCGCAAACGGCGATGGCTTGTAGTCAGTGGAATGCACGCTACAGGGCGCCTGGCTCGGAGCTGTCCTTGAAGTAACCGATTTCTAACAGTTCGTTGTGTCACTGTGGTACCAACTGCAGCTCGAATTTCTGCCGCAGACGCAGTACGATGCGCCACAGCTGTACGCCGAATACGGCGGTCTTCCCTCTCAGTAGTGCCACGTGGCCTCCAGGAACCCGGTCTTCTTGAGGCAGTACCATCCCTTGACCACTGCACCCAACAATCATGCACAGTGGATACATTCCGGCCAAGTCTTTCTGCAATATCGCGAAAAGAAAATCCACCTTCTCGTAGCCCTATTACACGACCTCGTTCAAACTCGGTGAGCTGTTGATAATGGCTTCTTCGTCTTCTTAAAGGCATTCTTGGCTAACATCAACTCACTATGTCAAATCTCAGCGGTAAATAACGTTCACAAACTTTACAGCGCGTATTTAAAGCAAACCTGATTTGCAAGCTCTGAGTAGCGCTACTAGCGCCACACTTATGCGCGAAGCGCGAAATTTGAATCGATGTCATCTTTCAGATGTATAAACACGCCTACCAAATTTCGTTTATCTAACACAAGTCTTTCTTGGTGTTGGGATTTTTTTTTCCGTCTGTGTAGTAAATAAAATCTCTCGCTGGAAGTAATAAAGAATTATCAGCTACAAAGTACCTTGTACTGGGGTTTAACTGAAAACATTTTAAGAAGGATTCTTGAATTGTAATGTAGGTTCATTTTTAGTGAGCACCAGTACCTTTCAGAGTTCTATCAATTTTTGAAGTAACATAAAATCACATTAAACCCTAGAGATACGCCTGATAAAATCAGGAAGCTGTTGGTTTTCGCTTAGAAATCTGAATAATATTTGTAGATTAGTTAGTTTAGGTCACATTTTTATTTTTCATCAGAATTCTTTGTGTTATTACGACAGGAGTCGCGACGAAGCTGCAATGCTCACCGAAGTAGCTAGGCACAATTTGAATTTGAATTTCAATTTTCTCTTTAAGTTTATTTCTTCAGGTTACTAATTTAAAACCGAATATACTTTCTTAGACGCAATGGAGGATCGATTTTTGAGGATGAAATTGCTTGAAATGTGTAAAGAAACTTTGGTCAACGAAAACACCCTAGTCCACGGATAAACTACCCTATGGCTCGATAAATGGGTTACTATCAATGAACCTGTGGCAGTATCTCAGATACTAGATGAAAATTACTTTAACGTTCAAATTATACACGGTATTCTTAACCCTATACCAAAATGATTATGTATCGACCTTTGATGAAGTTGAAATACAATAAATGTTTTAAACAGCAACTTGTCTCTTGTAAAACTGTGATGGTAAGTTCGGTTACATCATTGAAGATCGAATGAAATCTGTGTCTGGTGTTCTTCGACGATGTCGTTCACAGACAGCTTTGACGCTTCGCCTCAGCAGTCTATTAACACCCGGAACAGACTGCGCCGCTGGGTTTATTGTGGCGAAGATTACGACTTTCACGTCTTCTCTAGCGGCCTCAGACCAGACGCTCGGTCGCCGAAGCAATCTGGACGCCTCGAGGCCTCCATCCCGCGGGAAATCAGTCTCCCCGCTGGCCCACTGCGCCAATTTCACTGCCCTCGGGACTGAATTAGTGACGGTAAATACCGAGCTCCCAGTAAAGAACGGCCACCCTGGGAATCGTCTTCAGCAAGATTAACGACTTTCGCTTCAGGAACTGGCCCGCGTTTGCAGAAAACACGGTTAGACCTTCAGCGATCAGCAGATGGTTTCCTAATTCAATTACGAGTTCCTCAAATTCGATTTCTAAACAGAAATTCTTCTAACGGGTGATTGTATTTCAGAATTTTCTTTTTCTTTGGATTTACCTAAAGGTACCGGTTTCGTTTCATCTTTTTCGTGGTGAATTTTGACTGGTGTACTGACAACATAAGCCACTCGCTGGATGCGTCCCTTCAGATAATAATGATTGCAATTTAATTAATTAGTTCTTAAATTAACAGCTTACTGTAGTAAGGTCGCCAGGTGATTTTACCTTTCACCAACACAACCTCTGAACTGATTTAATAGTTGAATGAAATAACAATACCGATGACAACCTTTTTAACTAGCTGTTTTTATGTCGGCATAATCATCATAACAAAACATGTATTTCATCAACTTCTTCCAGAGATACTAAAGCACATTACAAAACTCCAGCGAATAAATCTGTTGTACTACTCATAAAACGAACCCTGCAATTTCTTAAAAACAAATACCAAAACATCCGCGGTTTGCCATCCCCGCAAGTTTAAACAGTCGCTAGAGAAACATCCACAACACAATAATAAAGTGTGCCGGCAGACGATTTTCGAGCGCTAATAACACGTTGACTATCAAATTCATATAAAAACTATCAAAACAAGTACGAATTCACTCACAATCAATCGGAAACATTTTAAAATGGAGATTGAAGCTATTTACATGAATTTAAATATGGAACAGATAACGTAAACCACTTCAAATAGCTGAAAATCGTCCTCAAAACAACGAGGCTTATACTACAAGTATAATTAGAAGCATTCAATTAATGCTTTACACATTATACCACTTCTAATCATATTAAGCATCATATACAGAGTATCCTTCCATAAAAGCAATATTAATTCACATGAAAAAATGTAAAAATTAATAATCATTCAACTTTCATCTCTCTAAACTTAATTCCGACGATTAAAATTCATAGAGGTCTGGGTTTGAGGGCAGTTATAAACTGTTCAATTTTACAAAGAATTTCATCCTCAGTAACCGATTTGACAACATTTCTCATAATAAAATATTTTCTTTTTATTAACTGCTTCCAAATTTCGCAAAGAGTAATAACTTAGTAAACTTAAAACGATAAATGAAAGACAAAAATATATAATTTGAACACTTATCCAACCCAATTTATTCTATGGACGTTGTAGCTCTTTCGAAATTCAAAGAAGGATCTAACAGTTATAAGTAAAGGGTCACCATGCAGGTTCGATTACTATAAAATATTTTTGTTTAAAAATTTTGTGTCAAATGTCTATCACATCGCAGCTAAGAAAAGTCAGCGTAGCTGTTAATTTCATGTTCATCAGGTTTCGAAAGACCTTCTACAAATTGCAGTATGAATATCAGAAGACTTATTCCGCATCATGTTAATAACGTATCTATTCAAATACAATGGAAGGCATCATGATAGTATAAAGAAAACTGAAACGCTTAACAATAAGTACTTTAAAAAAGTTGAATTTGAGCAACTATAAAAGGCGTAATCTACGGAATTAAATGTGTACGTGAAGTTGTAGCTGTTGATGTCACAGCCTGTGCATCAGACCTGAAGATGGCGGCAGAGTACGTCGGCGAAAGCTCGTCTTTCATCATCATCCTCCAGTAAGCAACCAGAGAAAACTGTATATCAGACATCCGCAAAAGCCTTCGTTCACAAGAGCGTACTTAATTGATTTCCACAAGCATATAAAACTTATTCGATAGGAAAATATTAAATAATTTTTTTTTTTTTTTTCTGAAACAGGTAAACCCGATGGAATTATTGTTTTTACAAAGCAACAGCCGTTTAGCTGATTTCTTGAGAGACTAGTCACGTGACTTACTTGATGTGAATGTCTTGCCTGAGGTGAATATCACGCTGATAACTTGTAACCTTTTCGAAAATGGGAGATTCGAACCAATGACTTGTTGACCTCAGACACCCATCTCATCACTGAGCAAGTAGATCAGCTACTGGTATGATGTGGAAAAACTATTATCGATGTAATTAAGACATAATGCAGTTTCTCTGTTTCTTATATCTGTGTTTAATAAAAGGTAACTAAAAGCTAAAAGCAGAAAGTAACCTTAAGATGAGAATAAACGACTTGAAGCTGCAAGAGAGTCTCGCAAAACAATAAAATAAACCAATAAATATATGTCAAGATAAATAATTTGTACTCGAAAACACTGCAGAAAAGTTATTTAATCTAGTAATATTATTAGGCGTACGACATAATGTAGCAGGTCCTTCATCATCCAAAAGACCTCCAAATGGCCGGGAAAACAGTCTAACATAATCAGTTAAAGGGTGTGGTAGGTGATAGGTCGTACAGTTTAATATGGTTTCTGGACAACGAAGCTTACTTTACATACGCAAATCCAAATTTACCAGAGATTGCGGATCCTTCGCAGTACGGAGTCTTTGGATCCATATTTACTTCACTACTTGGGCACTATGTTTTGTTAGCAACAATTCCAAGCTGTTCTCAGTAAAAATTATAATGGTGTACATTACCATAAAGGGGCAGCGCTACTGGAGAATGGAAACGGTGTTACGTAACAGCTTACGTTTTTTATTAGCAGATAACTGAAAGCCGTCAATTGAGTGATATATCTGTATACAGCTTTGCGCCCGATAACAAGAACATTTCATCAGCTGAAAGGTAATAACGTGTATGAGATACGATGAGAATAAATTACAACATTAAGATGTGAAGGGAGTGTAAGTGTTTGGGAGAGACTCTATTAGCCTCTTCCAACAAATTGGCAACCTCTCCTTAGCCTGGTGCACCCAGTTTGCACAGACGAGGCTCTGGCAACTGAAAGATACCCGGTATAATTAGTGACCCACTGCTTGCTAACGGCCTTCTAAAGGAGGGCAGAAGAGTAAGAAGTGGCCCAGGGAACCCTCTTGCCCTTTAGGGTTCGAAACAGCCCCAAAAGTCGTATGAATCAGAAAAGATCAGCAGGGCGGGGTTGCAGAAGGGAACGGGAAGCCACTGCATTAAAGACCAAAAGGGTATCCCGACGACATGTAATTCTCTCAGATTACATACAGTGTAATGGCTTCTCGGTGGGTAAAATATTTTTGAGGTAAACTAGTTCCTTAATTGGTTTTGCGGGTGAGGATTGCTCAGGGAGAAGTCATCATAATGGATAGATACATTCCACGAGTCGGAGCATGGAATGTTAGAAGTCTGAATTGTCTTAAAAAGAAAAATGGAACGAATAAAGTTAGATCTCGTTGAGATAAGGCACAGGATTCTGGTCCCGGGGAACACACAACAATTAACACAAAACCTATAAGTGGAGTTACCGATGTAGGAATAAGAGAATGGGGAAAAACGTGAGTTATTATGAACAGTTTAGTGACAGGATTATTTTAAGAGGTTAGAAATTAAGCTCAACCACAGTAGTACTAGCCTGTACGCCAACGACACATGAATATGGTAAAGAAATAGAGAAATTATACACGGAAATTGAACAATTAATGTAATAAGTGAAAAAGGGGGGAGGGAATCTAATAATCATGGCCTATTGGAATGCAGCAGTGGGAGAAGGTAAAGAGGGGAATATTATAGGAAATTTTGGTCTAGGTGAAATAAATGAGCGAGGAAGCAGGTAGTTATCATTTTCTGAAAGATATAAACTAGATATGGTGAACATTATTTAAGAATCATACACAAAGGATATACACCAGGAAACGTCCAGGGGATACAGGTAGATATCAGGCTGGACTATACAATGGTCAAACAGAGATTCAGGAAACAAGTACTAGACTATATAGCATACCCAGGAACAGACATAGACTCTGACCAGAATCTTATAGTTATAAAGTGCAGGCTGAAATTCAAGAGAATAAAATAAAAACAGTATAAGTAGAGCAGATTGGAAGTGAGTAAATTGAAATAATCTAACACGAGACAAAAATTTGCAGAAGTCGTAAAGTGGGTGTAAGAAATATGTCTGAAATGAGCGCAACTGAGGACGAGTGGATTGCGTTGAAGAGAGAAATAATCAAAGCTGATAAAGAAACATTATGTTTTAGAAAACAAACCACCAGATCACAAATTTTTTTCGGGCTGAAGGATCAGAGGAGAAGTAAGAAGAAAGCAATCAGACAATTTAGAAATCAAATAAATAGGAAAAGAAAAGAAAAGGAAAATATTTGGAAGAAAAGTGTGAAGAAGTATAAAAGGAAATGGTCGTAGGTAAATCAGATGTGGTATATATGAAGATCTCTTAATTTATGTTTTCTACCCAAATGGAGACTTTAATCTTTAAGACGATATGTCATTTATTGATTCTGGTTAGGTATCGAAGGAGATAAATGGGTCGTTATAATAATAATTTTTAAAAAACCACATTGTAGAAATAATATTGATACTTTTACCCTTTAAGGGTAGAATTCCCAAACATTTCTTTTATAAAATATGGTGTGACCAAGGCTGACAGCTTGGTCTTTAAAATGATACCTCATTTATCGATTTCAGTTGTGCGTCAAGCGATGTAAAAAAAAAAAAAAAGTGTTAGAATGATGACATTTTTGCCCCTTGAAGATTGAATTTGGAGAAAGTTCATTCTTAAAATATGATGTGATCAAAGCGGATACTTAAAATGCTACCTCGTTTATCGATTTCGGTTAGGTATCAATGGAGATAAATGGCACGTCACAGAAAAATGCGTTGAACGACCATTGATACTTTTTCCCTTTAAGGGTTGAATTCCAAAAACTTTCTTTCTTAATGTATGCTCTCACCAAATCGGAGACATTACTCTTCATAATCCTCCTTCATTTATCGATTTCGGTTAGGTATCCAGGGAGGTAAATTGGTCGAGTCGCAGAAAACACATTTTCGAAATACTGATATTTAGCCCTTTAAGGGTTAAATTCAGAAAAAATAATCATTCTTAAAATATGATGTGACCATAGCGGAGACCTTAATCTTTAGAATGATACCTCATTTATCTATTTCGGTTAGGTATTAATGGAGGTAAATGGTTCGTGACACAAAAACGCGTTGAAGAACCATTGATACTTTTTCCTATTAGGGTTGAATTCCATAAAGATTATTTCTTGATATATCATGTCACCAAAGCGAAGACACCACTATTAATAATCCTACATCATTTATCGATTTCGGTTAGGTATCCAGAGAGATAAATGGCTCGTGACACAAATACGCGTTGCAGTAGTATTGATACTTTTGCTCTTTACGGGTCGAATTCCAAAAACTCCTGTCTTAATATATGATATCACCAAAGCTGCGATCTTAATCTTTAAAATGATAATTCATTAAACGATTTCAGACAAGCTTCCTGTGAGATAAATGACCCGTAACACAAAAAGCAGCATTTGGGAAATATTGACATTTTTGCCTTTTAAGGATAGAATTCGGAAAAAATCCTTTTTTAAAATATGATGTGAACAAAGTGGAGACCAAAAGCTTTAATATGACACTCATTTATTGATTTCGGTTAAGTATGAAGGGATATAATAGCTTGTGACAAAAGAAAAACCTTATAGAAATGATATATATGATACTTAAAGGTCGGATCAAGAGACAAAAACACATTTATGTTGTTTGTTGTTTAAGAAAAAAAAATTTTGATAATGTTAGGTGGGATAACACGTTCCAAAATTTAAATGCAGATCTAAAATATTGAGATACAAGAGTACTTTAAAACTATATAAGACTCAAGTGGCCACAATAAAAATAGAGAATCACGAGAGACATGCTTGCGTTTAGAAGGCTGTGAGACAAAGTCTGTCGCCATTAATATTGAACTTATATGTAAAGAAAGCAATAACGGAAGCGAAAGAAAAATTTGAATGTGGCATAGGTGTTCAAAAAAAGAAATATGCTACGATTTCTTCTGATAATAGTCTTAATAGCGGAACAGGATGTTGTTATTGAGAAGTTATTGAATGGCTTGAACAAAATACTGAAGGAAGATTTTGGACTAATATGAACCAAAGCAAGGTAAAAGTGGTGAATGTAGCAGAAATTATACTAATGATAGTGGATTATATATTAAAATGGGATGGGATGCGGAGAAGTAAGTGAATTCTGCTGCTTGGGAAGTACAATTACAAGTGATGGCCGAATCAGGAATTATTTTGGAAGCAGAATAGCACTAGCAATAAGAGCCTTCATAAGATAAAAAAAAATCGTTTAGTTTCAAATATTGATCTTCAACTGAATTAAAAACTTATTAAAAGTCTGTTTGTCGAGCACTGCACTGTATGGCTGTAATGCATATATTTTAGGAATATCGGAAAGAAGAGAAATTGAAACATTTGTGATGTGGTGCTATAAAAAATGCTGTAAATTAGGTGGGCAGATAAAGTACGAAATGAACGGGCGAGGAAAGAAGTTTGTGGAAGAGTCTTACAGAGAGAAGAGACAGGATAGTAGGCTATGTTTTAATACATACAGGATTGGTTAATTTGTTAGTGGCGGAAATAGTCGAAGGTAAGAACTGAAGTTGAAGACCGAGATTGGACTATATGAAGCAGATAATTGAGGACGCGGGTTTTAAGGGTAATGTTGACATGGGGAGGTTTTCGCCTAATAGAATTGGATTGAGGATTACATCAAACTAGTCGAGAGACTGATGGCAAAAAAAATAACATATGAAGGCAACTACTTATTCGTGTTTTTTCACTGTATCATGTTTTCCCCACGGTCCGGTAACAAGCGATTAAGATAAAACGGATAATCATTTACGTCACAAGCTTAGTAAGGCAATTAACTCACTGAAACCCTGTTGAGAGACACAAATGAATGAAACTTGTGGTACTTGAGATAAACATGTGACTTTCTCAGGGACTAATATCACATGGTATGTTTGCGTCAGTGTACCGAGATACCATTTCAAGTAATCAGTAACCAAATCGATCCAGTCACCGATAAAATCGATATTAAATACACCGCTTCCCGTAATACATCACAGTCACCGCACAATTCTCAACGATGCTTCGTCTTATAATTTTATGTTTCTTCTTAGCCCTAGCGGAGGTGAGTACTTACATTTGAATGTATATGTGCTGAACATTTATACTAAATAAAATTGTAATACGACGGTAGAACAATAAATAAGTCGAAATACCAGATAGAAGCAATAACATTCAAGGTTCTTCCTGGAATTTCTTTCACTTTTGTAGATATTCACCCTGTAGCTATATTCAGACACTTATCCCATCTCTGTACAAATTCTCCAAAGACAGAGCTATAAATGTCTGTCGCATCGAAGCAGTAACCGCTTGGACTGCGGCATCATCATTTTCAGAACGTTGGTCGCTCAAATGAGATTTTAGGAGTCAGAACAGATGAAAATCACTTGGTGCTAAGTCGGCACTGTAGGGTAGATGTTTCAAATGAAATGTTCGTAACAGCTCCAGAGTTTGTATTGCTGCGTAAGGGCGGGCATTATAATCCAGAAGAATCACAAAAGTCAAGGTCGTTTGCGGCGAATGGACTGTCGGAGTCCCCACAGGGTGGTGTAGTACGACTCACCATGAGGCCGAAATTTCAACAGTACGACGCCTTGCGTGTCCAAAACACGGTGAGCAAAACCTTGCGGGATGTTTGATTCGTCTTGAACTTTTTTTTGGGTTTGGGGGGGGGAGGGGTTGAGATGTTTCTATTCAATGCAGGGTGGTTTGGATTCTTATTGAAAGTGGTGAACCTAAGACTCGTCCACTGTAACAATTTTTGCCATGGAGTCCTCTCCATCCTCGGTGCACAGAGTGAGATTCCACAAGGACAGACCCATTCTGTTCATTTTGTGTTCTTCAGACAACTGGCGAGGCAGCCACCTTGCAAAAACTTTGCGAAACTGCTGCTGCTCATTGATGATGTAAGCTGTTCCATGTGAACAACGTGTAGCACGCGCTACGTCACCGATCGTCAGACACATGTTATTACCAATCTACGTTCCACACGCTGCACTGTAGTTTCAATTTACACCTTAGCAGGACGATCAGGACGCTTCTGAAACTCTCCCAAGCTACATTTCTTAACCCAATTGAACATTGTTTCCACTAATAAACAGTTCTCACCACACATGGGACTTATTTCGCTATGGACTTCTTCTGTGGATCGTCATTTTTCACCGCAAATAAACGCACTACTCTGTTCATTCGTGTACACTCCTGCAACATACCCGCGATCGTCTTCTTCCTGCCACTGACCGACCTGTAAACATGTTACGGATAACGGACTTTTGCGACTCACCCTCTTATGTTTGAGCGTCAGCTTCATTGTCGGGATCGCTAAAACAACTTAAAAGTTGTTTGTTTCAAGTCTCAGTTGTCAAAGAATGTTCACCATCCGAAACTTGGACATAAATTACCCTACTGAGTAGTAAACGTATGGGCTTAGTTCTGGACATCTGCAGCATGTCTAGATATACTTTTCTGAGTCTGTTTAGTCTTTTTGACCCAAACGCTAAATCTGGTGGCTCCCACTTGTCTTGATAAGTTTCGGTGGCAGGATTCTAGATTGCAAAAATACCTGATGCAATGGACAAATGGCCCTTGTTTATCACGAGCACATAATCGGTAAATTTACATTCCTTCTCCTTGATTCTTACAAGAAAGTTGATACGTATTTATTTTAACGTGATTCAGTTCCAGTAAGAAAGTGCTATTGCTACAAATTTACAGCACGTAGAATCCAATGACTTTGATTTATTTTATAACTTCCAGTAATTAACACAAAAATGTTCAGAAAGTACTTTGCCTATCAGACAAATCCTTGAAATTAAATCTTTTATAATTGTCAATCACACCGGACGAGTAATTTAACCTGAGCGCCCTACAAGCCTACATCGGCATTCCAACTCTGTTACCTCGCCATGCTAGGTGTGAATATCGAATGTTACTTAGCGGTCTCGCAAAGCCGCACGCAGTATCATAATAATAAGTCCCCAGCACAGCAAACAATCCATCATTTTAATACTAAAGGCAACAATCTTCAAAAGCCAGAAAAGTTACTTTAAATATGACAAAATTGAAAATATTACTAATCATAGTTAATAGGTACCTGGGGTTGGTCTGTTAGTATATGACATTCATATCACAAAATCGCTATGTCATACCAATATTATATTCCTTACTATACTACCAGCGAATGTTAAAACTTCCTACAACACGTGAATTGGGCTTTTAATAAGAAAATTTCGTATTAGCTTCTTCACTACGTTATTTTCTTTATTGAGGCAGGATTCACTGCAGTTTAGTTTCGAAGATTAGGTTGTTCTGGTGGCGGTTTATACACAAAAGACACGGCATTGTTAACAGCCGACAAATCACTCCCCACACATACAACTGGATGTGACTTAAGACACAGTATATTGATTCGATACTTCTAGCTCCTACACTTCCGTCACTGGCATTTTTTTTTAAATGTCTTTCGGCATCTGAGACCATACAGCCAACTCGACATTAATTACGTCACTCAGGCTTTCAGTGTCTAAAGTATGAAAATTTTCAAGTTAATTAGACACACAACAGGACGGGCATTACATTCACAGACACAACACTATAAACACCCATGCCCGCTGCCGGACTTGAACCGGCGACCTTAGGCACGTGGAGCTAGCGCTCTAGACCCCACGCGACCGAGGCCGGCGGCAAGTATAGTTCGTTGAATATTTAGCGAAACCCGAGACACGCTCCAAAGCACCTTGACCGATAGATGGATCTAAACCTGCATTACGGAATTAACTATGCGATTACTAACATTCGGAACAAAAGTAATACCAGAAGTGACGATACGCGCCTCGTTGGCTCAGTCTCGGTGCATGACAATGGGGTCGCTGGTTCAAATTCTGGTGGTGAGAGAAATGTTCATCATAGGACTTGGCCGGCAGTGTAGGAGAGGTATAATAATAATTTAGTGTGGTCGTAAAGACCTGGTGACAGGGTTTCTATTGACTGCGCATTCCACCCCTATCGTAGCCGTCTTAACCTAACCCGGCAATCTTACCGAAAGCGTTCTGGCGTACTTCACATTACACAGCCAGAGGTGAAGGACAAGGGACCTTTCAATCCTTAACCAATGGGCCACCAGACCACTCGGTAGGAGAGGTGAAAATACATAGTAAATAATCTCCAGATTGTACTGCAAAGTACTAGGTTAAACCTCAAACCGCTCTGGCAATCATGTGAAGTAAGGGAATGAGACACTGATAATGGAAATTCTACCATAGGGTGGGGATGTTAAGCCTGATGGCTACCTCTGTGTCCTTCGGTATTGTAAACAGGACGTGCTGCATTGGGTGTCACCATCTCCTTCTACCAAGTTTCAGTCATTCAAATTACCAATAACACACTACACTGAACATAAGCACATCCTAATAAAAAAAGATAAACAAGAAAATACACATCCGTACTGGAAAAGTCAAAGAAATCCATACCAGTTTCAAAATTTCCAAAGAATATATTTCCACCAAACGAAAGGTTTGAGAGAAAAAGAAATTGAAGTAATTACTAAAAAAAAAAAAAATCACATCTTTATATATAAAAATTAATTGCTGTTCGTTTTTATATGCTGGACCGATTTGGCTAATTTTGATCTTGAAATATTTTTGGAAGTTCAGGAAAGGTTTAAACGCCGAGAAAAAATGGAAAAATTGAAAAATTGGAAGGAAAATACTAAAACCGACAATTTAATCTTTTTATATATAAAAATCAATGTGAGTTTGTTTGTCCTCTATGCGGTCCTAAACCATTCATCCGATTACGGTGAAACTTTAATGAGTTGTCGAGAGCGTTTTGGAGATGGTTCCCAAGAAATAAAATTTCAAAAAAACCACCCCCTCTTCCCCATAACACCCATAATTTAAACAACCCAAAAGATTTTGTCCGTTTTCGACCAAAATTTTCATACGTATACTTAAAAACAAATTGAAAAATAATGCCTATATGTGGTATCCAAAAACGCAACCACTCATACCCTTCACATCCCACAAATGTAGACGAACCCACAGATTTTATCCGCTTTAGATGAAAATTTGCACACGTATACTATAAAATATACACAAAAATACTGCATACATATTGTTTCGAAAAATGCAACCCCTCTTCCCCTTTACATCCCCTTAATTTTTTCCAGTGTAACTGGAATCACCAAAAACATTGCAATAAACTGGACACTGTGATTAAAATTTATAACCTACATAAATATCTAATTTTTACTAAATACAAACTTTCAAATTATTTCATTTTATTTATATGTGTACTCAAGTCTAACAATAGCAAAGCAATGCGATCATGGGTGATCTTCTGCCAGTTAATTCTTAAAGCCCTGCGAATGTTTTTAACCCATCGGTCTGCCTCTCGGTTTGTCGTGATCTTTCAGTGATCTTTTGGACTGCATTCTAACACTATTTTTGTCCATCTTTGGACTTTTCTCCACGCAATATGGCCAGCCGATTACCATTAAGATATCTGTGACCTTCGTAACTGACCTAATCCGTAACAATTGGAGAAATGACAACCATTTGTCGATATTGTAAAGCGTTAAAATGCAGCAGTGAATCTACTTGATTATGTAGCGCTGGTGGTAAAGTAAAATTGCCACAATTGGTCCCACCACCAGATCCATTACGTTCATTAGTTTCTGGTATGGGAAATAACTCTAAACACTTCTTGGATAAAATCCAAAAATATAACAATTAATTTCAAATGTCGTCGTTTGGCGCCACAAAATGTTATAACAACTAGGTCATGAACCTTGGATGTCCTGCCGCTCGTTACACTATTTCCAAAACGGGCAATGCATATTATATTACACACCGAAAAAAAATTGTAGGCACCTTATTTGTTGACACAAGTGTCTGTAGTAGAACAACTGCATTAACCGTGACGTGAACAAAACAGACATTATTGTACAGTCATGAGTCATGACAATAAAAAGTTTTTGATGGGTAATGTCAGATGTTGCCATCTCAATACGTTAAACATATACGATGTAGGTGATACGAAGTTCACCGGGTAATCTAGTCATGAATAAATTTTCAATTCAATTAAAAATAACTTTTAGGAATTTCTGTAACATTTTGATAGAACAAGGTAGTATGCTTGGTGTCGCTTCCAAAAGCTGTCAAAATATGGTCTCTCGTTTTTTGTGTGAATGCCAGTGCTCAATGGACTTCCAATTGATCATTGTCAAGTGACTACAAAGTCTCCCTCTCTATGCCAGGTGCACCATCAATCAGCAGATCTGCTTCATCTGACAAGCCTTATCCACGCAAGAGGCGAAATTAGGGACACGTTTGAAGCAGCATTTGACGGTTGTTGTTACTATTATGTTGCAGGCTCAGGATGTGATAGTGACGATAGACAGCGGTACTTTGAGGGGAACCACAGACACCTCGTTATACGGTGCTCCCTACTACAGGTTCAGCGGAATACCCTTCGCTCAGCCGCCGCTAGGGGAACTCCGTTACCAGGTAAGCTTTATTATATTTATTTACAGATTAAAACCTGACAAAACCAATAGTTTTTACAATTACAGGGTGTCGGATAAATCTTCTGTTTAAGTATTTTAAATATCCAGACATAACACCTAATAACAAACTCAACAGGAAAGTACACACTAGACACGTGGCAGGGAAACGTTTCAAAATCCATAATTTATTGAGGTGAGATGAGGGTATGCTACAGGGCTGAAGAGCCACAAAATCACGGTAAGACCCTTGCCTGACGATGATCAACAGTGTGGTACCCACATATGAACATCAAATAGAGCACTGGGGTGGAAGGGTACAAAGGAGAACAAATAGATTTACCGAGCTTATTATTTTTATCTTATATACCATGAGTGTTTCCCCAGCTATCTATCTTGGCCGTTCACGAATTATAACTTTAATTCAGTCATTGTTTCTGGCAAATTATTCCCTCAGTAATTTATTCGAATCCTTGGTATTAAGCGCCAGCTTGTACTCATGGTTATATTTGCTCCTCGGTGCACCATTCGTAAATTGTTGACCAATGTCCCTCCAGCCTCATCAGCAACATAGGCTTTGTACACTTCCCCCCACCCTCTTCACGTCATCAAATTACTCCCAGTCCAGCTCATTCATCATATTATTCACTGCAGCCGCCCTTTGACTGCACTCAAAATCCTATATTTGAAATCAAAAATGTGGGTCTCAAACCACCGCATTCAATCAACACTTTGACCCAAGTTCTGCAAACAAATTTCCCATCCTCCGTGGTACATTCTTCATCACCCTCTCCAACAAATGAACAATTTTGAAACCTTTTACTTCCTGATGTTATGGCAAGATATTTACACTTCAAGCCTTCAATAAGCACTTTTATCCCCACGCAATAATCATATACAACCTTTAGAATTTTATCTGGGTATCTAATAAACAGATTCTTCTTTGCATTTGTTCTGATTCCATATTGACCTTATCTGTTAGATATTCTATCCTTATCACCCTGCAGCTATTCACAGTCTTCTCCCATTTTGATCTTATTATATAACGTTATTTCATTTCTAAGCAACCGAACTTCTGACTCTCAACAATAAAAACAATCATTTATTAGAATAATACATAGAAATGGTCCGAATGCACTACCCTGCAGCACTCTCACATTCACTTCCACCTCTCTCAATACTGCGTTTCCCACGATAAAGGTTTTTCTTTTCTACACTTTAAGAATTCCTCTACCCAGCAAGTCACTTTTTCATCTACTCAAATAGTTTTCACCACCTTTAGTATAATTTTATCAATCTGTAAAATGGCTTAGATAGATTTAGTGCTACATTAGCTACTTGGCCCCCTTTATCCAGCTCAATTGAAATAACTTTGATATAGCTCATCAACTGGGATTCACATGGAAAACTTTGCCTAAAGCCATATTATCGATTTGTAAATAAGTTTCTTTCCACACAGACAATTCTGATGTAGTTACATATTATTCTCGCAATCATTTTGCCTATCACCGATATGAACTGGTACTACTATCACTTTTTTCCAGTCCTCAGGTAAGTAGCAATACTTCGGACCCAACCTAAATAATACTTCAAGTTAAGGTGTGCAATATCGCATCCCGCTGTCTTTAATACATCTGTAGTAATGTTATCTACACAGATCCATTTTTCTGCTTTATAATTTCCTGAAGATCTGTTTCAAATTTTGCAGCTTTCTCTTTTCAACTTATATGGAGAGCCCTTGTTTACTACCTCCCATCTCAGGATTATGGTCCTTAATGGTGCCTTTTTCAATTCCTTAGTAACTTCTTCTCCTCCTTTATCTACAATTGTCTAAATACCTTGTCATCTCCTCAATTTTACAATGTAGCCATAGAAATTTCTAGATGCATTGTTCACTGGTCGCCCTGCACCATTATCTTTTTCATAATCTCATCATTACATTCCCTCTTTGATTTTATTAATTTATTAACCGCTTTTTGGTTGTTTCACATATTCTTTGCTGTCTGTTAGCTTTGTTGTTTTCTCTTTTAATTAATGACTTTAACTTCCTCACTTCCCTGTTATGATGTGCAGATTCTATACTTCTATTTATTTTCTGTTTTGGAATAAATAATTCTGCGCCATTATTTATTATCTGCTTGAACTCTTCACTTTACGTGTCCACTGTATTTGTGGCTTCCTTCCAGTTACTGAACTTTCCCATGAAATATCTCTTCAGTTCTGAAATTTGTGCCATTTTATAACTGTTATTATTTCTCCCGGCCATTCTAGCCTCTGGTTTACTGAATTATTTAATATGCATGATAACAGCATTATGATCTCTTATTCCTTCAGTTACATGATACCCCACGAAATTGTCACCAGACATACATGTTTGGTGCCCTTTTGTTCTGCTCTACCACTTGTGTAAAGCCTCCTTCCCTTACTAAGGTATTTTCAAATCTCTTTTTCGTGGTGTTATTAATCTTATTTCCTACCCAGTTGATTTAAATCCTTACTAATAATAACCATTTTAAGCTCACCTTTGAAATCTGAATTTAGTTTCTCCACAAGGCCCTAATCTTCATCATTAAATATTCACTACAGTAAGAAGCCAACATTCCGTTTTTTATCTCCCCGTAAGTCAATCCCTAGTAACTCATGGCCACGATCTATGAATACCAGTGAACTGCAGTAGTCTTTGCTAATCAATATGAATAGTCCTCCACAATTTCCTCTTCTGTCTCTGCTTTACACTGTATAAGCGCTGGGGTAAACCTCTCTGTTTATTACTCATTCTTTTAACCAAGACTCTATCCCTATAAGTACTTGTGCTTCGCATCCTTTAGTAAAAGGCGTCTTGAAAAAAATAAGAAAAATACGTTACAAATGTCGTGTTTCTATTTCATAATAACATGAATTCCATTAGTTAACTATCCTCGATTCCTGCTCCCACCCATACGCAAACACATAAAGTCATATTCTGTTTCCAGCCGCCACAGCCGCCTTCCAGCTGGACTGGAGTCCGAGATGCCCTGGAGGAGGGCTCCGCGTGTCCTCAGTTGGGTATGGGCAGTGAGGATTGCCTCTACCTCAACGTCTACGTCCCGGCTAACGTTTCTTCCGGTGACTCTGGGTTGCCAGTAATGGCCTGGATCTATGGAGGAGGCTTCTACGCCGGCACCTCCAGCTCAAGATGGTATCCGCCAGATTACTTCATGGACAACGGTGTGATTCTCGTCACCTCCAATTACCGCCTTGGAGCTATCGGTAATAATTATATTTCTGAAATCCAATTTCATTATTCAACCCTTATATAATTATCACAGTGAAAAATAGGCAATACTTTTAAATAATATTACTAGTAATTATAACGTATCTTGGATATTGATGTAGCTCCTCAAAACAATCAGTAACACGCAGATTTCGAAATCGTTCTTACATTAATATCTGTCAGACATAAGACAGCTTTGAGCAAGAAGTACTGTTGAGTATTTCACCCCTTGAGTAGATTTCACCAATCCGTCTCGTTCCTTCGGAGAGATACACCACACAGTGAATTTTGTGATTCAAGTTTAACGAGCGGAATCTCTTCCCGTACTTGAAACAGTAAAAAGATGACATTATCCTTATTGTACTTAACGAGTACCACTGAAAATGACAGTATCAATTAATTTAGAGTTTTGAAATGCCTCGCGTAAAAATTCTTTTTAATTTTCTTGCTCAGTAGAGGAATTTATTAAGGTTTATTTATCTTTTTATGTAAACCATTTTTACGGACCTCTGTAACAGATCACTCGCGTGTTTACAGGTTTCTTGAGTCTCCAGAGCGAGTTTATTCCTGGTAACGCCGGCCTGAAGGACCAGATCTTTGCTCTGCAGTGGATCCAGCGGAACATCGCAGCATTCGGTGGCGACCCCAGCCAGGTGACAGTGTTTGGGGAGAGCGCAGGATCCTTCAGCACATCACAACTAATGTTATCACCGGCTACTACAGGTAACTGATCCCTCTGCAGAGTGGAAGTTATCAAGTATAACAAACACTTCACAATTTGTGGCGTCACAGTAAAGAAGGTTCCTGATGCACATAAATAAAAAAGAAAAGTATGAACTCCTTAATTTGTACGTTTAAGTGCCGACGTCAGAGATGCATTGAGTGGCAAAGTCTCTCTCCTAGGCAGTCCTTCAAATCTAATGAGCGTTCCTGCCAGTAGTGCCACACGCATCTAGTCGATCCTGTAGTACGTATGGGCAAGTATATTTTAGCTTTTATCCCATTATGTCACACGGGAATTCAATATTCGCGAAAAGCACTTTTCAACACCGGCTCACATTTATTCCCTCTACATAAACTCAACAAAGTGCTGCACTTATAACGTAGAATAAATTTCTTGAGTGACCCATGTTTCTTTTTATCACCAACTAGCGGAGTTCCCGGCGTTGCCCGGTATAGTACCCTATTTTTATTCCCGCAATGAGAAACATTTGTACAAAGTTTCATAAAATTAGTACCAAATTTTTTTATAAAGCAAACCTAGATTCACCCATCCCCTACCAATAAACGGGTGGGTTGAAGTTTATTTGCACGTACACTATTTTCATTCGTCAGAAACGATTCATGTATATCAAGCTTCATTAATTTCGTTAAGAAATTGCATTACTAAATTACTGAACAACGCTAGATTATGTTAGAAACTCACATTTGATTCAATTGCGAAGTGAATGGATATACTTTTTGCTCGATATGACAGATACTTTAACTCCACAGATTCAGCCCGTTACACAAATATCAAAAGTGAATCCAGAATAATATGATCGTAAACAGAAGACTAATGCTGATGGCCTGAGACATTGTCCAGAGATCGTGCCTAAAAAAAATCTCTGTTGTTTTTACGGCTATCTATGTCGTTTAAAAATATCACAGATTAAAGGAAAGAATACTTCAAGTTATGGCTATCTATGGCGTTTAAAAATATCCCGAATTAAAGAAAAGAATACTTCAATTTTTGTTTAGTGTGCAAAACAGTTATTATTGTAAAGTTATCTTATTGCTTTCGTTAAAGACTATGGTCAGAGACATTGTAGTTGCGTATTTAGTGCGAAGTATGCAACATCTAATCCTTCGATCTTTGGTATTTGTCATCATACGTTCAGAATTTCATTTAATGCTCCTGCGTTTTTTAACATTAAAACATTAGACATGCCAAACAACTTAATTGAGATTCTAAGCTTTAAAACGGTGGAAACCTCATCAAAATGTTCTCCGTAGTGTCCGAGTTTTTATAACACAAATTTATCCGGTTTTCATTTTATAAATATAGATAGATAAATTTTTATGAAAATAGTATTTTAAATTTGTATAATTGTTTAGGATTCAGACTTTATATTAATGAGCATATTTCAAGAGAAAAACTTAATTATTGAAATTACCATTCCTTGCTCTATAGTGTTTAGGAAAATTGCTTTCTGCTACCATTCAAATTCGTACCAATTCATCCTGTTACATTGTGTCTTGCAGACGGCTGTGGCAGTGACTTAGTGTTCATTTCATAAATTTTTACTCCGCAGACTATGCCGCCGTTAGTTCAAATTGTAACATTTTTGAAGACTTCCTCTTCAACTAATTAAAAATTTACTTCATCCACCTTCCCAAAGTGAATATTATCATCCAACGGCATTCTGATCATATTTCTTAACTACAATGCAAAAGGAAAAAAAGGAAGATATTTAAAAATTATTTTATTTACAGTGTAGTCTCCATTTACTACTATCGTTTTTACAGTCATTAACATTAGACGTAGAAGCTGTTTCTTCATCTTCTCACTGCAGAATTCATTCACCAGAAAAGCGAATCAATCCTGCATTTGCTATGGATTAAACGTTTGGCGCCAAGGAAACATTTCAGGCATTATAAATGTTAAAAATAACTTTACGGTAAAGAAATTCACCGTATTATTCACGCATTCTTTCAAAATGTTCAACGCCTAGGCACTTTGTTTCGTTTTGTGGTCCTTGGTGAGCATTGTCTGTAGCCAGTTTCCGATATTGTAACTGAGCCTTCACTGTGCGGTGAATATTCTGCTACATTTGTGAGAAGTACAAAGAGAGCAAATAAATTGTGAATCCCCTGTTTACGAATTCGTACTTCCACCACACTCTCCAAATTGTCATCTATCACAGAGGCCAACCGAAACGATTGTTGATCGTGCAATGTGTCCTCTAGTCATTCCATCGCTAGTAAGATCTTTGCAAAGTAGCTCATAAATATGGTAGGTATTTAACTTCTCGGAAACATAACGCACATAACAAACATTATTTCCCAGTCGTCAGATGACTCGATTGTTTTGTACATTGCAGACCACAAACCACACTTAACGACTTCCAATTTCCAGCTACATGTTCTCTTTGCATATGCAGTGGAGACGTCAACTTCCATACCTGAAACGACGGCCGTATTGTTACAATTGATAGCGGAACATACTCTACTAAAAAAATAAGCACAGAATTTTATGTTTTATCCAGTTTTTGTATTCACGAAACCACTGACAACAAAGGACACACCATTTAGTTAAAAATAGGCTTGACCGTGATGGATTCGAAACAGCGACCCCTCCAATTACAAACGAACAGATTAACCTCTCCGCTAAGGGTGCCGCTGAAAAACCTCTGAAAATATCTCTTCTCATGCCGCAGAAACACTCTTATTTACTCTGGTTGGATCCTATTACCAACCTATGGACTGAAAACAGGCCACAAGAGCTGTATGTTCAATCGCGTTACCACCCCGTTTCTTATGGTATCACACTTAATGTGTCTCGATATTTCAGGGACTGTCTAAATTTTGAAAGTTCTATCCTTAGGACATCACTTAAATCTCGTCTTTATAAAATAATGTGAGTTTAAGTAGCTGTGTTTTCCAGGTGATTAAAATAAATAATTTGCTGCTAATCACTGTAATTCTAACATTTCAGCATGTAATATCTGTCTTGCTCTATATCAGGAAGCTTTTTATGGCTAGAAAGACACTCTAGTCAGGATGCAAGAAGCGACAAGTGGCAGACTCGTTGATGGTAGTAAGAGAACATCAAAGCATCAAAACATTAGTGAACTAGAACCATTAGTAGATTTTCCCAAATTATACCTTCAAGTTGAAGTCTGTTCCGGGATTATACCTACAATATTCGTACTAATTGACTACGTCACAATTAACTACTATGTATAAAACATTTACACCAAACTGACAACTGCACTCAGTCCAAGTAGAGAAACTGTTTAATGAGAGACTTGGCGCTTAATTTTAAAATTAATTATGTTAGGCAATAATAGTCCCCGTTGGATGTTACCTACAGGCTTGTTCAAGGCAGCGATAATGGAAAGCGGCCAGGCGATAGGTTTATGGGGCCTTGATTACAACCCCCGCGAGAAAGCTCTGCGGCTGGCATCAGTCCTGGGACTCGAATCAGAAGACGACGAAGAGGTGGCGCAGTTTCTTCAGGAGGTAGACGTCGTGCAGCTTACAAGTAATCCGTACCTGGCGCTCTCTGACTTTGTAAGTAAAAAGGTTTATATTTATTCTTTCTATTTTTACTTGTAACTGTATGCCTCGACAACACCTAGGTCTTTTAAGGCGGGAAAGTAAATGGGGCAACGACCGGGGAAGAATTCGGCCACTACATTATGAAACATGCCTCTGGAGTGATTCTGGGAAACCATGGAAAACCGAAATCTTGATGGCCGCAACCACAGTTTAAACCTACTGAAATAAAATGAGATTCCACCAGATAACAGATCCTTTTCATCGTTGCACGTCATTCGAAGAGCAGACCAGATAGTATACGAATGGTTTGCTAACTGAAGTATAATGAAATACGGAAACAAAGGATTATTGCTTTTTTTCCGTCGTATTTATAACCAAAAAGTAAACTATGCACGAAATATACGGTAGTTAAATGTTGACTAAAAGAGTCGGGCTTGGTTTTACGAATGGACTTACGGCGTACTAAAATCCCCGTCCAGGTTTTCCACGATTCCCCAAAATCACGCCAGGTGAATGTCGGGATGTTTTCTTCAAAAGCACTTTACCGAATTCCTTGCCATTCCTTGCCCCAATCCTCTACCGATTCTAATGGCCTCTATGTCAACGGTAAAAAGACTATAATTGAAAAATACAAGAATAATATGGAATTAAATCCGTTGTCAAATAGCAAATATCAGTTTTAATAATTATAATAATTCCTTTATTAGGGCTTTTTATTTGCTTGTGAATGAGAGATAAATTGTCTTAGCTAATCGTAAGAGTTGCGAAATAAAAAATGTTCTAGAACTGTGAGTAAACAAATTCGAAAGCCTGAAAAGTATCTTACATGAATAAAGACCACTCTGTTATTTCCGTACGATCAAGTAATAATCACCGAACGTGGTGGGTGAACTGTTAACGTTCTGGCCTCGCATTCGGCAGAACGCGGGTTCGAATCCCCGTCCGAGCATCCAGATTTGGGTTCTTCATGGTTTCCCCAAATCACTCCAGGCGAATGCCACGATGCTTCCTTCAAAAATGCCATGGCCGAATTCCTTCCCTTTCCCTGTTCCCAGTCCCATCGCTTCTAATGACCTTAGCCATCAACGAGGTGTAAAAAAAAAAAAAAAGTAATAATCGTCCAGGTTCGTAGTGTATGTAGGATTAGTGAGAAAACTACACTCACTAGTGCTCCCGATCCCAACTGGTGATATTGGCACCAGGATGTATTTGGTATGAACTGCTCGGTTCAGGCTTCTGGCTCCTAGAGAGTATGTCAGTAATAATCTTATAGGAGATCAAGTGAACCTGTGAGGCGGAGGGCGAGGGGTAAAACTAAGGGCGTAGACAGCAGTTCTGAATTTTAAACTGTAAGAATTTTTCTGTAAATGTAAAAACAAGAAGTAATCTGTGGTCGTAAATATTTAAGTTAGCTTGTTCCATGGCACACAATAAATCTGCTAAGTTATAGTGAATAAATATTGTCTATTTATAAACAGGAGAACCGATGGGTGGGAGCCATCCCATATCTACCTGTGATCGAGCCTGCTTCTGACTCAGCTGTCATCACCGAGGATCCTGCAACCATCCTGAAGGAGGGTCGTTTCAATCAGATACCAGTCCTGACCGGAATCAACTCTGCAGAAGGTTCTGCCAACCTGAGGAGTGAGTGTAGCATCCTGCTACCCGTAGTATACATTTCTTTTTTCACTATTGCTTGTGAATGAAGTTTATGTTATCTCATTTTTATATCTGAAATGATGTGCCGTCTATAATTGAGCCTTCCTCACTGCTGCGTGCAATCGATCCAGCTACCAAGGAAATTTATCCCGAAGTTTTTATAACAAAAACAGGTTTTTACAGGACTTACACCGTTTCCTGTACTAGCCCCTCTCCTCCCCAACTTACCGGGCGAATACTGGAAACACTAAACCATTAAAGTTGAGCTGAAGGAGGAAGAGTAACACTGTTATGGGCCAACAAATTTCAGCACTGATAATCCTCCGCCTACGTCCCCTACAAATCTGATTGAAGTACAAAATCGGTTACACATAACAATTTAAATGAGTGATAAAATGGTTCTTAACTTACGTCTCAGAAATAAATCTTAGATTGTTGAGAGTCATGTTGAAACATTTGATTTCTTGCTATAAAATACATCTTCTATATTGTAATGAGTGGTTGCTTCTCACTACTTTTGTTATTAAAGTTGATGTTTGGAAGTTAATTTGATTAATATACATGAATGTAAATTTTTATGGGCAAGAATCTCAAGTTTTTGCGGGACTACAGGTAAACAAATATCAGAATTTATTGTTTCTTATGGTGTATACACCTCTGGGCACATTTAACTTTATTATAAACATGTAGAAAATCAATATCAAGCAAGGCCCAGGTTTACAATAAGCCGTTAAAGAAAAAAAAACATATAATCGTTGCCTTTAACTTTACTCAATGGACAACCTTGAAATTTAACACATGATTAATCAAACACGCACTGT